>JASCZW010016720.1:0-18248 GCA_034211315.2 Aedes japonicus | reverse complement strand
AACTTCTCCATTGTTGAGAACTGTCATATTGAAGTTGCCGCTGGAGGTCATATATCAAAGAAGACCGGTTGTCAATCGTACAGTTCTCCCCAGCCTGTACCGTGAGAGTTAAAAATCTCCCATGACCAACCGCGGAGCAGGCAGAACCGGAACAAACATCTGGAAAGTTGTTTTCGGTTAATTGGTGCTCTTCAGGAGTGAATGTACACAGAAGCAATTCAAAAGGCTTGTATTTTTACTACCGAAGCCTGACATGCGTAGACAACTCTCAATACCAGGAATCATACATGGCATTTCAACCAAGTGCGCCTCTCACATGCATATTGCTTGCCTCCTCTGGGGATGAACCAGTTGCCACACTGGCGAGCAAATCACCACGCTTACGATGAGTGCAAAACAAGCCAAGTGTGAGAGGGAGTCTCTTGAGAGCATTTGTGGTGAAAATTTGAGAGCACGCTCTCGAGTGAAATGAACGAATTGTGCTCTCGAGCGCACCCACCTAGTTCTCGCTGGTGTCCTCTTGAGAGACCGCTCTGCAGAGCCAAATCTTTAGAAAATCTTCAGTGCCTTTTTTTTATGCATGTTTCCAAACTTATGAGTCCAAAGTTGTGAGGATTTTTTCAATTCCTTTGTGAATGACTTAGATGTATAACTACTCCACCTAAGTTGTTAACCGATATACAAGGAAAAAAACGTGATAATAAGATAATAATGGAGAAACAAAAGGCTTATTTCTTTAGTAGTTATTCGTTTCGGGTGTTGATGGGGCACATTCGAAACTGTTCAATGCCTTACCACATGTTTCGTCTTGGGGTTTTTTGGGAATGGAGAATGTTCTTATGATAGGTAAGAGACCCCTCCCTTCTCTGAAAGGGGAGACTCCCATACAAATGAAACACAAATTTCTGCATTACAATAACGAATCAAGTTATTGAAACCAAATTGGGCATGTGGGGTTTTCTGGAGGCGAAATTTTTTTCTATGGTGATTTGAGACCCCTCTCTTCTCTAGAAGGGGGAAGGAGGCTCTCATACAAATTGAACTAAATTTGGCATGTGGGGGTTTTTGAAGGCAAGATTTTTTTTCTATGGTGGTTCGAGACCCCTTCTTTGACTGGGGGGAGGTGCTCTCATACAAATGAAACAAAAATTTCAACCAAACATGAGAACTATCCAGGCAACCGAAACACAAATTTGTATTATTCCGATAGGCAGCAGGTTCTGATAGAAGATAGAACCCCTTCTTATTCAAGAATGGGGGCTGTTTCAGTTATTCTTAGTGCTACATTATGCACAAGAAGTTAATATCAGATTATGAACGAGAAAACTACGTTCAAACTGACAGGACACGATGTAGTTTGAAGATAAATGTTTTGTCTATGACATGCTTCAACACAGAAAAAAAGCCATGGTAGACACTGACGATCCGAGGATTAAATTTGAAAAACACACACCTACGTTTTATTTTACAGAAATAACACACATTAGCAAACGAAAATATAACAAAAATTATAAAAAAAAGCGCCAGTTGTATTAAATTTTCATTCATTTGGTTCAGCTTGCATGAAATAGAATGATAAACTCTAGATTTAAATTTTAAATGGGCGTTATTGCAAAATCATCATATCTAGAAACCGTTGAAGAAAGTATCAATAACTACATCTCATTCAGCGGAAGAAAATGTTTACATGTTTAAACTCAATCTGTTATAATAATAGATTTATTAAGATATAAATGAAGAATGGCACTGGCGTTCCCTTTGTTTTAATTTGAAACTCTGTCGAGCATAGATCTTTCAAATTCCATAGCTTTTGCTCGCTTTGACAGTTGCATCCCAACAAGACGCCAGAAAAAGATGTCCAGACTCGGTTTCGTTCTTATTGCCCCATTTATTCGTATTTTCGCTCAGTTATCTTTGTTCTATGTGGCTTACTATTTATAAATAATATGGAAAGATCTATCCTTGTGCTTCTTGGTGTTCTGCAGCCATGTAGTACATCTCGATGCTAATGATGCTGTCAGTGGCCAAATTCGGGATGGATCCGGTAATTGGTGACCGGTATGCACACCTCGGAAGAGTGGCGACTTCCGATGGCCCGTGATGCGTTGGGGAATATCACTTACCCGCAGACGAGACATAGCTACAAGCTGGCGAGTCTTTGGCGGCGTACGCGATCTCCTACATCTACCTGGACGTAACACCTTCGCTTAAAGGATATTA
This sequence comes from Aedes japonicus, assembly GCA_034211315.2. Lineage (NCBI taxonomy): Eukaryota > Metazoa > Arthropoda > Insecta > Diptera > Culicidae > Aedes > Aedes japonicus. Next base: position 16,028 of record JASCZW010016720.1, on the reverse strand, counting down.
CGTCATTCAAGTAAAAAAGAACGCACCATATTACAATCTCGTTTTTTTCACTTTGGTCTTTCATGTGCGAATAGTTACCAGAACCTCAAACAGAGTTATTGTGTGTTTTTATTGTGTTATTGGTTTTTGTTAGCAAACATTTAAGCCTATTCAGCTAAGAACTAATTTTTTTTTGTGGTTAGGCTTCATTCCATACAATTTACAGAAAAATCTCACTGGGCTCAACCACCATGGATTTCTTTAGACAATTTCACGATACTGGAATACAAATTTAGTCGGTTGGATTAGGCTTACTTATAACAACGGTTTTCTTGATAAAAGAGGACTCACTAAAACTTTTCAATTGGCTAGCAACTGCAAACTAATAAGTTCCACTAGATTTCGGAACTACGTCCAACCAATGCGTCAATCAAATCTAGAAAGAACTGTAATTAAAGATGGCCTACATCTTAACATATTACGCAACGGGGGAATCCCTACTTATATTAGGGTAACGGGATGTAATGTTAGCTTAGCTCCTTCATTTGTACAAAATGTGTCATTAATTTAGCAATAATCAACAAAATCATGTTGCTTTTAGGATGACCGATGTAATCCAAAGCAATTGAGACAATATTAATCATCTTATAGTTGTTCACTTCCGTGTAATTTTCGAAGTTGCATCCAAGAATAGACCCAATTAGGTGCCTGTAGACCGACATTAAATCCATATCCCTTGAAAGTTTCTGACTTTATAAAAAGAGTTTTCGTGATACATACTACCAAATGTCTTATCAAACTTAGCAAGTGTAGAGCTTGTTGAATCTCAGCTTGAAAACTTTAAGAGTTATAATCAAAAATGTAATCGATGGTTGCATAACAGGCTGAGTCAAGGGACACATACCCTATTACTTCAAAATTTTGCAGATCATTTTTTGGTCTTGCTATACAATCTGCGGTCATATCAGAGAAATGTGTCTTGCTTCGCGATCAGATTCAAATGGGTATTTATAATTCTTGCCATCCGTGGCACTGCGATATTAAAAGAGAGTAGATTCAACATTTCTCACCCAAACAGTTTCAAAAACAAACTATTTTAGGAGTAAATAGTTCTTCTTTTATGCAATTTTTTCCAAACCTCTGATTACGACGTTTCAAATGACGCCAAAATGGCTAACCGGTTTATATATGAAGATTAATAATTTTCTAACCGGCAAGCAAATTCATTTGAATCGGGTATTTTTGCATGGTTATCGTTCCGCTTCGGGTCCCTTGCGTTCGGAGCTTAACACTAGTGTTCGCCGTAGAAATACCCTTACTGACTGAGTCTCTGAATACTCTGGCTCTCCTGTCATTAAATTTGTGAGAGTTAGCGACTTATTTTTGTTTGTTGTTTACACGCTAAATGAACAGTGGATACATATCAAATAAAACGGGCTTGACTAAATAATATCAAATTATTAATTAAAGCTCTAGGGCGATTCACTCCGGGCACACCATGCAAAAACATTTCTGACACCATTGGTTCTATCTGGGTACATTCGTTAACTCGTAAAGCAGGCAGTCGGTATACCGTATAGCGCCAAAAAGCAAAGATTTTACATTACAGCCCACCTGGGTCGCACTCGGGCACATTCAGATGCTTATATTTGTACAAAGTCGATACAGTCGGTACAGTTGATGACTGGTAATCACACAACTGATGAATATATTGGCACAAAACATAGTGATTTCCTCCTTGCTTAAGCTTATGAAAATATTAAAATTCACTGTGTTGGCCAGATGTAATTACCCAATGCATCATATAGATGAACTGAGGAATTCCATTTTTATCAATTTTATAAAAAGAAACAATGTTACTTTTCGAGTTTAGAGTAGCTTGCCTGTAGCTCCAACATAATATGATTTCTTCACATTTTCGCTTTCCCCTCTTTTCAAATGTTAGTCTAGAGTTATAAGTTTTGTCATTGGACCTCAGCCTTGGTCTGTAGGTTAGAAATAGGTAGAAAACTAAAAATTTCATGAATCTGTGTAAGTTATTTTCGTTTTACGAATGTGCCCTATGACTGTCCGAAACTACCCCACGTACGGGGCACATCCGGACAAATATGTATTTTTCCGAAATGCAAATAAACAACTCAAAATTGCATAAACGCACACCTTTAACACACTCTTATGATGCTTCGATGTCCAAATGACAACTAGAATGAATTCAGGATCTCTGGCGACGTTCACAAAATATATGAAAAATTGAAAGAAAAAGTGTCCAAAACTACTCCCTCTCCCTAGAATATGTGAATTTTTAATCAATGTATTAATTTTAAATTCAAATATTGTATGTAGTTAAGGCCACTGCTTTATATGGAGCCGTCCTATTGTGCACTTGCTTAGCAACGCGCAGAGCGTTTTATCCGTCGTCGCCAGGAAATACATTATGGTTAGGGTTGTGGCGCGTTTAACCACGCATAAGACACCCACACTCCATTCCTTAAACATTAATCTATTTATCCTGTATAGGGTGAATGTTAGGTTCCTATAGTTGCTTATGGAGTCTCCATTCACAACTATAGAAATCTAATGCTTCAAAGGTACCGCAACAATTGCAGCCTTACCCTATGCAAGATAATGTATTTTCAAAGGTAATAATATTGCCTATGGTTTCGTACACGCTCCATTACAAGAATCTGCAATCCTTTATTCCCAAGGTCAAATTTATACGTTATAACGAACATATCAAAACCGAAATGAATAAAAATGGAAACCGGAACCTGAACGACAAACCATTCACAAACGCGCTTGCTAATCTACTTATTTAGAGAATCAACATCAGTGTATCTGACCAGTTAACGCACTCCAGAGTTCTCTGGGGTGCGGTTCTCTGTATTCACTGCAGTGCGTTTCAGAGCGCTGAGTTTACTCGCCAGTGGCTTTCAGAGGCAAGTGATTTAATTTCACCGCGCAGCTCATTTCAAAAACTACAGATAAAGGAAGAGTGTGGTGAGTATGCTGCTGCGTGCAGCGCTCCTGCATGAACAAAAAGAGAAGAGGAAGTGGTATATTCGCTCTTGTCTCCCACTGAGGAGAGGGACAAGTCCCAGGTATCCGAAATAACAAGGTTTGTTGTTCGAGAGATATTTTGCTTGCAATTCTTAGGTATTTTGTTTTGGTATTGTACCTCTTAATCGGAGCTCTTTAATACCAAGGCCAGTCGTCAAGATCTTAATTAGGTATTCATATGTTGTTGTCTTCTGCTCGGGATGACATTTGCCGTATTTTTCTGAGATATGCTTGCGCCCACAAACAAAATAGCACCAGAAACAGATACAGGGAGTTATAAGCTTCCCGACGGTAGTGGATACCCAAGTAACAATTTTGGTTTTATAAGGGTTCTGAAGAGCATGAATTAGACTTCAAGAATGCTATAAAACCATGATAAAACCAGCAATGTTCCTTGGGTATAGAGGTTAGCAACCTGGCATTTCCATAAAATTAACGTTTGTAGTCATTGTTTACAATTGTTTCTTTCGACCTTTTGACGATTTTGTTTTTATGTTCCATGTGACAGTTGGCCACGCTATTTCACTGACGTCGTACAGACGATTGACGTTCGTGTTTCGGGCGGTACTGAACTCACATCGGCAACTGAAATTGCGGTACTGACCTCATTGCTCAGTGGTCCCTAACACGGTGTATTGAAACACTGGCCATTCCTTGAAGAGCCATATGGTTAGTAAATTAAGGGAATTCATAGTTTCTGAAGTAATCGCTGATTGTCCATGTTTCAACGGTTAATTTAAATGACATTTCAGCACTTGAAACCCGCACTTGCATCAATGCGTCAGATCAACATTGTTGCATGCCTGTTAGCATTGTTAGCTTAACAAAAAAAACTAAACGTTCCATTTCAAATCAATCCAGGACTGCCATCAATTGCCATCTCTAATCGATTTGAATTTCGGCCAATTAAAATCAGATCCCAGCCAATTGACGAGCACCTTTTCTGTTGATTTAGTTATTTCACAGCGCGAATCCAGCAAATAATTGTCCACCGTTGTAATAGACTGCTCATTAACACTATTTTATGCCACCGACGACGCCAACGCCCTTGCCACCCACGCGCCTAACTGACAGCAAATGCCAGCTAGACCTCGGACTCCGCAATAGGTGCATCGTAAAAACTTCCGTAATAAGGTTAATTGGCTTACCAAGCTCCAACAGCCCGCCGCAACAGCAGCAACAGCAGCATCAACAACGTTGCAAATCAAATCAAGGCAAGGCTGCCAAGGGTGCCGAGTCCAGCTGAGCGCGGTATTTACAGACCATCAGCAAAGTGGAAATTAAAAACTCGACTCGTCATAAACATAATAAATTTATCGTAAAAATCAATGGTGCACTGAGTACACATTAATATAATTGGCTCGTAAATTGATTGTTTTTAATGAGTAGTTCTGTACTTAAAATGAACGATGTGGTTAAATGGAATTAATTACAGTTCCAATTGATGAGTCGCAATCAGCATAGTCATTATTGAAATTTTCATAACTTTCTCCTCCTGCTTTTCAGATGGAAGCCATTCTGAATGAGGAAATTTCGGACCTCAGTTCGATTACTTTCGACCTCGAAGTGTGTTGGAAATATTTCCGGCGAAAAATGCTGTCCTATGGATCACGGTGGCTCACGTGCTCTGCTCGTATATTTGCTTTATATTCAGTAAATTCTCGTGCAAAATTCACATCCAAAGCTTTTCGATGGCATTCCCGATCAATCTGACCGTTCCGGTGACGGTAACTCTTCTTCTGGTATTCTGTGGTCTCCGCGAGGCGGACGTGTGTGCATTTAGCGGAATTCTACCAGATTACCTGTTCTTCCGGATGCCACCGATTTACTACCTATTTGACTATGTCATCAACGAATTCTCCTGGCTGTGGTTGTTATGGCTATTGTCCCAAACCTGGATCACACGGCACCTCTGGATGCCCAAAAGCGACCGCAATGCATCCACTGAGAAGCTCTTCATCACTCCCATGTACAACAGTCTACTGGTAGATCAGAGCGTGGCAATGAACCGAAGACGTGAAGATCAGGAGGACTTCGTTAAGAAGATTGTAAGTTTTAATGCTACTGTTGTCCAATAAATTCTCCAATAAAACTAATGTCCCGTTCAACCCCCAGGACATGGTCAAGGTGAAGGACACCGAGAAAGCGAAGCGAAATCGACGCCAAAGCAAACGAGCGGAAGAACGATACGATCAAGCCGTACGACCGGATTCCGCAGATCTTCATCTGCGCAACCATGTGGCACGAGAACAAGGAAGAGCTGATGGAGTTCTTGAAGTCCATTCTACGCCTGGACGAAGACCAATGTGCCCGCCGGATGGCCATGAAACACATCCAAGCATCCAAGGAGGACATCGATCCGGACTATTACGATCTAGAAAGTGAGTATTCCTTCTTTTTGTCACCTCAAACAAAACTCAAACCTCAAACCCCTTCTTCCAGCACACATCTTCTTCGACGATGCCTTCGTCAACGACAAAACCAAGTGCGAAAGTGCCAACGATTCACCGCTCAATTCCTACGTCAAGGCTCTGGTCAACAATCTTGAGGAAGCTGCCCTCGAGGTGTACAAAACCAGGATGCGTATCTTTTCCCCAACCAAGATCGTCACCCGTACGGAGGCCGACTTATCTGGACGCTTCCCGGAAGAACCAAAATGATTGCACATCTGAAGGATAAAAACAAAATCCGGCACAAGAAACGCTGGTCCCAGGTGATGTACATGTACTATCTGCTGGGCTTCCGGATCATGCAGCTGAACACCTCACCCGAGCGGAAGATGGTTATCGCCCAGAATACGTACCTTCTCGCCCTGGATGGAGACATTGATTTCCAACCGAAAGCCGTTTCCTTGCTGGTAGATAGGATGAAGGTCGACCCTGACCTGGGAGCTGCTTGCGGCCGAATCCATCCCGTCGGTACTGGCCCAATGGTGTGGTATCAGATCTTCGAATATGCAATTGGTCATTGGCTGCAAAAGGCAACCGAACACGTCATCGGATGCGTCCTGTGTTCACCGGGTTGCTTCTCCTTGTTCCGCGGTCGAGCTCTGATGGAAAACTCGGTCATGAAAAAGTACACCACCAAGTCCGATCAGGCCCGGCATTACGTCCAATACGATCAGGGTGAAGATCGTTGGCTGTGCACGCTGTTGCTGAAACAAAAATTCAGAGTCGAATACTCGGCTGCCTCCGATGCCTACACTCATGCTCCGGAAGGTTTCAATGAGTTTTACAACCAGCGCAGACGGTGGGTTCCGTCAACTATTGCCAATATCTTTGATCTTCTCGGGGACGCCAAGCGAGTTGTCAAAACCAACAACAGCATCTCGATGCCCTACGTCATCTATCAGTCTATGTTGATGTTCGGTACCATCCTTGGTCCAGGAACGATCTTCCTCATGATGGTTGGAGCTTTGGTGGCTGTGTTCCGGATCGATATTTGGACGTCATTCCTGTGGAACGGAGTTCCGCTGGCTGCCTTCATGGCCATTTGCTTTTGGATGAAGCAGAAGTACCAACTGATGGCTGCATTCTTCATTTCGGCCATCTACTCGCTAGTGATGATGGCCGTATTGGTCGGTATCGTCATCCAGGTAATGGAGGATGGTATACTTGCTCCATCCTCGGTGTTCTTCATGGCCGTTGCACTGCAGATCGTTGTGACGGGACTGCTACATCCCCAGGAGATGGAGGCCCTCCCAGCTGGCCTGGTGTACTACATCACAATCCCTTCTATGTACATGTTGTTGGTGATCTACTCGGTGTTCAACATGAACGACGTATCGTGGGGCACAAGGGAAAATCCAACCGAGGCTCCGGCGAGCGGCACCGGATGCAAAAAGTTCCGCACGGGAAGATGAACAAACTGATGGGTTATCTCCGGTCCGGTGATCAGGAGGATGAAGGATCAGTCAACTTCTCGGTGAGTGGGCTGTTCAGCTGTCTGTTCTGTACCCATCCGAAGTCCAGTGCTGAGAAGGAGCAGATGGTGCAGGTGGCTGCCTCACTGGCAGACATCAACACCAAGATGAAGGATTTGGAAATGTGAGTATTTTGTTTGGGGGTTTCGAATTCCCGAATTGTGAAAATGAGTGTTCAGGATTCGTTCGATTTAACAACATTATCTCAATCTCGTTATTTGGTATATGTGCTTCTATTAAAAATCTCAATGTTTATTCCATACTTATACATGAATTCCGAATTTATGTAAGAAGCTTCTGTCTGATTCGGACATTTTGGAATTTCAAAAAACTAAATTGCTCACAAGTTTCATTACCAAATATATAATTTTGCTTGAATTTCATGAGATTTTGAAATCATTCGAGTTCAGATAAATTAACGGAGCAATTGACGCAATTGCTAGGGAATGTTCATTATAGTGTTTTGATTCCTGATAGCGGTGATATCATAACAGCATCTTATAATTAGTGTTTTATATTTCATTGGAGTGGTTCTTCCATTAGGGTGGTTCTCGGAAATTCGAAATCAGAAACTTCAAATAAGCTGATTTATATTTGCCATGCAATGCTTTATTTTAATGGTGTTCATTAGTTTGACAAATTTAACGAGGAAAGTTCGTGAAATAGATAATACTAATTCGAAAAATAAATAAGCCAAATTCTGAATAATTTTTTAAACAGATAGGAGTTTTTTGGGACTTTTGTACATGTTCCGATGATCTTCAGCTAACTGTAGAACGCACTGTTAATCATTCTCGGCTATTGAGAGTTTCCAGGCTTCAAGTTCGTTCCTTAGCCGTTTGATACTCTTTTAAAAAATTCCACTGCGTAACATCGATGTAAAGTCAAGACTTCGGAATATCTGAACCTTGGAAAAAGCTTTAAATATTTTTTCTGCATTTGACGAAATATTTGAAATTTTATGTAGAGGCGCATACAGCTTTTGCAGATGTTTTTTGCCATACACCTTGCCTTGCATTATGGAAAGCACTAGTAGTTTTAATTAATTTGTAATTTTTCATTGACTTTTCCATCCAAAAATACTATAGCAAGTTTGATAACTTTACGATATTCTTCAAGGTGATTTTTTATCTGTTGTCGAAAGGTAATTCTCTCATTCTCTTCTATTGATAATTTATCGAATATGTTGATCATACTTGAGTGGCAAGAATCTTTTCTAAACGGTGCCATTCCGTCTGAGTTCGCTTGAAAATTTCGACATTCAGAGATTGTGAATTTTAAAATTGAAGAACTTTGAATGCCTTGCCTATCAAAAGTTTAAACTCCAGTAAGACCGCTGAAACTGCTTAAACAGTTTGTCTCTTGAACACTTCAACCGGTGTTTGATGCAGTATTGTGCAGTGAGACTAGATTATCTAGAGTTGTGTTCTCATACTCTACCTCTACGTAGATAAGACACGCGTAGGACTAGTCATGCCCGCGTTTCCACAGATACTGTCTAAAGCAGCCATGGCCTGACAAGATCTGAGTCAAATGGAATTTAACTTCACTGCGTCACCGACCAACCCATTTGGATAGCCGACGGGTCCACCGACGCTTTGTGGAGTTGTTCCTTTCGCGTTGCCATTTGACCATAGATGTGGCTCAAGTGGTCTCCAGTATACCGCTTGGGACTTGATTGAAGCACTCCCCGTCTTCTTTAATGATGATGTCAATGGGCATCATCCCACACACAGACTGCGTCACGTGACACTGTGCGGTGGCCAGCGCCTAGGCCGCTCTCATGCACATTAGCCCGTATGTACTATCCAGCATACCTGTGGTAGGTCTAAGTCCTCACCGCGGTGACACACGCCAGCCCGCCACACCTGAGTAAGGACAAGGCGACACTTGCATGGAGCTTCCTCTTGCTCCCTTACAGCACTGAGCTACTGGTTATCATACGGGATAATGCCAATGTAGCTGATAAAGTCGTCGATCATAACCCCCAAGGAACCGCTTTTAGGTGGTAATTCGGCTACCGGTACTAGCAGTCGTCTGTTGCTCAGATTTCCAGTATAGAAGCACGATCAATCGCGTTCCTTTTGCCTTTCAAGGTGGCGGATTCGTTCGTGCCTTGACCTACCCCGCATTGGGGATGTAAGGCAAAAGGAATACCTCCTTGGTTCGAGTATCGTTATATCCAAGCTCTTCGTTCAATTTTCAATACTTTTATTCAATTTTAAAACCTGCCGTACGCACGGCCAGCCATTTTAACTCAGTTTATGACTCAATTTCGTTATAAGTGAAGTCACTCAAATTTGAGTAAATGTAACTAGGATAGACAAGTCGACAAATCAAAAACATCCATCTGATTTGAGTCGATGTTTATCCTAAGTTCTGAACCCAAGAACAGTTTGGATGACCTAGAGCATCCCAGATTATCTCAAAATGTATGTTGACCTTCCAAAAGATTCAGTGAACATGGTTGAATGCATTTCGTAACTTTGTATAGCCGAAAAAACTATAGTTATAACTGTACATTCTTAGTTCTGAACTCCCTGAACTCCAAACTGGATTACCTAGAACATCCCAGATTATCTCATAATATGTTGATCTTCAGGAAGAATAAATGAACATGTTTGATATCGTAAATTTGCATAATCGGAAAAGCTATATATACAACTGTAGATTCTATGTAGTTCTGGGTTGAAAATCCATATATTTTTTATATGCTAACCTGATACAGAAGATAGCGTTTGTTTTTGTTCAGTGTGTGTTTTTATTCAGACATTTTTCTTCAAGTGGAAGCCATTTATTTCATAAATCATTAATTCGTACAGGCTCAATCGAATCAACTTTACAGAGCCAAGTTTTTATATTTATATACATCAGTTATCTTAAAACTTAAGTTAAGGGGATTGAACCGATTACTCGCGGCCATCTCGAGGTTAACCCTTAAAGGTGCAGGACGGACTTTTCATTTTGAAAACGCAATATCTCAATGATGGTTTATCTTTCCCTGCTGAAACTTTCACTTAAATTGAGAAAAAATCGTCGTCCTAAATTTTGGATACGTGTACTTCCCTCCAACCCATCCCCGCTTCTTTTTGTGGCTGAAACTAGGTGGCTTTGAGGATATTTTTCATGATGATATTGAAATTGCTTTTGTTTTTCACTTTTTTTTACAACCGGTTTAATGGTTTTTATTAACTTTTTAACACAAACGGTACATGAAAAGTATACAAATTGGAATATTCATATGTTTCGGGATGTTCTATGGATCATGGACTTGAACTCCACAACGACCTGGAGCACCCAGAACAACAAATATGAATGGAAATAGGTCGAAAACGATGCGCACTGGTACAACAAATAAACGAAGACATCATCCAATGTTAGAGGCAATCCATTAGCTTTGAATGAACTAATGGCAACGAACTATCTTAACTCCAGCACAATTTGGAGAGCCTAGAACATCTTATATGAAGGGAAATATATTATAATCTTTTCGCATAGCTTTTTTGAGTCTGCTTGGGTATGCTGCGTTGCTAAGGACAGTAGCCCAGTTATGGTTTATCTAGTTGATCATTTGACCTGAATCCAGGACAATTTGGAGAGACTTGAACGACTGATATTAATGGAGATAAATGACAGATAATTATATCACTCTTCTTGAACAATTTTTCATTTAAATAGGTCTTATGCTCAGATATCATAACGATATAATTCATGAGCCACATTCCAGGAGAGTTTGGACAACCTAGAACATCCCAAAACATATGTATATTAAAAACTAGCTAAAAACCGTTTGTAGAAAAAAGTGAAACACAAAAGCAATTTCAATATCTTCACGAAAAATACCCTCAAAGCCACCTAGTTTCAGCCATAAAAAGAAGGGGGTGGGTTGGAGGGGAGTACATGTATCCAAAATTTAGGACGACCAATCCCCTCGATTTTAGTGAAAGTTTCAGCTGGAAAGTTTAGGGCATCAATGAGGTGTAGCGTTTTCAAAACAAAAAGTCTGTCCTGCACCTTTAAGAGTTAATAGGAATAACAATTCAATGGGTGGGAAGATCGGTTAGAATTTGAAGTGTGGTTTGCATAACACATATATTTTAAATTCTAAATTATCAAAAACATATTCTATACAACTTTTGGTTTTCTTTTGACTTGAACATTTTTGAGAAACAAAAAAACACACACACATACACAAACATAGAAACGAATACTAAACTACATGTAAAACTAACTAAAATCTAAGGCTAATGTTAGTCAAAACACAAAAATGAGTTTCATGTACTCCAGATCACGTACAGCCAAAATATCTCGAACTGGTACATTGGGTTGCCTACCTCGAGCCCGAAGGGAATCATAGCGCGCAGATCTGACTCCACAATGTTCAGCACAAAACCAAATAACATGATCTGCGTCCTGATAGCCTTGTCCACACTCACAGAGATTGCTGTCGCTCAGCCCAACCCGGTATAAATGAGCATTCAAAGAATAATGATTGGACATGAGGCGAGACATGACACGAATGAAGTCTCGACCCACATCCATCCCGCTAAACCAAGATTTCTTCGACACCTTTGGGATGATAGAATGTTGCCATCGCCCCAAATCTCCTTTACTTCATTTATGCTGCCAGCTGACGAGTGACTGTTGACGAGAAATATGGAAAAATTCATTGTAGGCGTATCGTAAATATCGCCTTCCATAGCGCGTACTTTTGCAAGCGAATCGACTATCTCATTGCCTACACCCAAAATAAAACAGCAAGATTGTAATGCAATTTCTCATGATTTGGTTTCATTTCTCGTAATGGATCGTAACTTGGAGAAAAAATGCAACATTGGTCGTGGGCAAAAAAGCAACACATCAATTCGATTAGAAAAATTCAATGTGTGCGTGAGGTTGTGCAGTGGATTAGTAGTAGTAAATTCAATGGCTCACAAAAAAAAGATCACGATCTGCTACTGAGAATCGAACCGTGACCGTCAGCATGGCGGCTCTTCATTGTAACCATTCAGTCACCATAACAAGTTAAGGAGAATGGAATAAAAGCCCTACATTTGCTTCGGTTATCGAGGCACTCAACGTTACAACAATGAAGCCAATATCAGTTACACACATTAACATGGCTTCGTTCATTTCATAAAACGCATGGTGACCTGAGAGGAAGATGGGAGTGTGATGACGAGTGAAAATAAAAATAGAACACTTGACAGCGGAATAGCAACAGTGGCAAATGGCGTAGCGGCGTTCTGTGCCATTGTCTCACCCATATTGAGAAGTTGTAGACGGTTGAACAAAAACCCTACGGTTGCTGCGACTGTCGAGGCACTAGGCACACAGCGATAACCGCTTGCACACACTTGCATGGCTTTGTTTATACCATAAAAAGCTTTGTGGATCATGATGGGCAAAATTGCCTTATCAGAATCATGCAGATTTCTCAAGATATAATTGCTAAAACTGCAATTGCATTTTTTGCTACAATTTCAACTTTTGGGTGTAGAATAGAATAATGAGAAGGAACCAATACTTGTTGTAAGAATTCAACACAACCACGACTTTAAATTAGTAAGAAGATCACTTGGTTAGTATTTTTTGATCTACTGACTACGATTCAAACTGCAAAAAGTAGAGTCATTGGGAGGCTAAGTAAAACTACATGCAGATATGAGTAAATTTCACTCTTATTTATGCACATTTTCACATGCGTACTCATTTCTACACACAGTTTAACTCAGTCTATGAGAGGTTTCACTTTTTGCACTTGAGTCGAATACGACTCAGTTTCCAGCAGCTGTGTGAACATGGTTGAATACATATCGTAAATTGGTACAGCCTCCTTAATAGCAGTTAAACAGTTAATAGTTAAAATTTCAGCTCCTATTTTTGAGCTCCTGAACTAAATGGCTGATAAAGGGTGATACGGTCAAAATTTGGTCAAGGGAAAACGCGTGTAAATCGGTGAAATCGTTTATTTAAAAAATCAAATTAAATTTCTTTTTCAAGTTCAATTAGTATAAAATTCAGGAAAAATATTCAGTTAGGCTTCCGCTTTTCCAAATCCGAATTGCCGGGCCTTACGCTTGACCCCTGCCATCAGATTTTGTACAGCCACCTTGTCCCACCTTCTTCGCCGCAGAAAGCCAGTTTGCCTTGAACTGCTGCTCGTCCTTAGCAGTTTTTGGTCTTCTTTAGGTTCCGCTTGACAATAGCCCAGTATTTCTCAATTGGGTGGAGCTCTGGCGTGTTGGGAGGGTTCTTGTCGCTTGGGAACCACCTGCACGTTGTTGGCGGCGTACCACTCCATGGCCTTTTTACCGTAATGGCAAGATGCCAAATCCGGCCAAAACAGTACGGAACAACCGTGTTTCTTCAGGAAAGGCAGCAGACGTTTATTCAAACACTCTTTCACGTAAATTTCTTGGTTGACAGTCCCGGCTATGAAAATGCTGCTTTTCAAGCCACAGGTACAGATGGCTTGCCAAACCAGATATTTCTTTGCGAACTTTGACAGTTTCGTGTGCTTGAAAATATCTGCTACCTTTCCCCTTCCTTTTGCCGTATAAAACTCCTGTCCCGGAAGCTGCTTGTAGTCGGCTTTGACGTAGGTTTCGTCGTCCATTACCACGCAGTCAAACTTCGTCAGCATCGTCGTGTACAGCCTCCGGGATCGCGCTTTGGCCGTCGTATTTTGTTTATCATCGCGATTTGGAGTCACTACCTTCTTGTAAGTCGATAGTCCGGCTCGTTTTTGGCTCGATGCACGGTTGTAGACGATACACCCAGCTTATTTGCGGCATCTCGGAGAATAGGTTAGGTTTCGCTTGAAACTACCGGCAACTCTCTTTGTCGTCTCAGCGGCTTCCGGTTTTCGATTTCCCCCGATCCAGACTTCCTGGCTGTCGACAAACGTTCCCCAAACACTTTAATTACATTTGTAACGGTTGATTTGGCAACTTTTAGCGATTTTGCCAACTTTGCGTGCGAGTAGCTCGGATTTTCGCGATGCGCGAGCAAACTTTTGATACGCTGCTCTTCTTGCTTGGACGGCATTTTGACAACTGAAGAGTGAATTCCAAAATCAAAATAGGAGCAACATTCTACACACACACACCTTCAAAATGAGGGGTGTTCAGGTTTTTTAAATGCAAAATTGAAAGAAATACGTCAAGTTGATATTGACCAAATTTTGACCGTATCGCCCTTTAGCATGAGAATGATTGGCCGCCCGAGGTTGCAACTCCGTCATAACTGGTGGTCCCAAACTAAGGCAAAATCGGCGCCGGCCTTGCCCGAATACAGGTCAAGTAAGGAAGTGGTAGGAATATGTTGACGTGATGCTCGCTTTATTGACAGCCGAGAACACCTCTACACTTCCACGAAAAATCACCGGGATGTTGAATAATAGGATTGGGTTGGTGCAGGGTTCCTTTTGATTAACGAGCAGTCTAGTGAAATATTTAATTAGTTCCGATTTCCGATTTGAACCAATTTAAACCAACAGCAAAGATGCTGTTGGGACCACTCCCAAAGTGTGATGGTGGTTTTTCATTGGGAAAACAATATAATTTTTAATAATGCTGGAAAGCCTACTTGGACTGATTTAAAACTTAAGTAAGGATGCTGTTTGGACCACTCACAAAGTTGTGGTTTTTCATTAGGAAAACAAGGATTTTATATTGAAGCTTGAGATCCAATTTGTATCGATTTATATCAACAGTATGAATGCTGCTGGAGCCGCTCACAAGGTGGTTCCAACATTAGGTGAGCCACCGGGTGCGGCGATTAATATGGATCACAATTAATTAAAATCCCCACTACCAGCTTACCGCTCCGGGTAGAACCCACACATCTCAGCAGCATATATTATTTTTTTTATTGTGCTCCACTAGATCACTTGCAGCACCGAATAATAGGTAACCGAAACAAGGAAAAACGCGATATGCCCGATAGCAAGTTATTGCGCCACAAAGCATCGATACAACCGACCACAGCCGATGCCCAACGTTTGAATAGAATGATGCTTCACATCAGTACAAACTCTATTGTTGCTGATGAACAGTTAGCATTTCACCATTGGCATTCAATTACGCATCAACTTTTGAGAGTTGTTAATTTAATAAGTTCAAACTAAGTAAGAGGCTGCTCCACAAGAGTTGCTCTTCTAGACATAGAAAGAGCATTCGGCAGTGTTTGGCATGAAGGTTTGATTGCCAAACTGAAAAAGTGCAATTTTTCGCTTTATATCATGAAATTAGTTCAAAACTCCGTAACTGATTTTACAAGCAAATTGTTCGAATTCTAAGTCTGATCAATTGCCTGATAGAGCTGCTGTTCCTCAGGGTAGCATCCTTGGGCCAATACTTTTTATCATTTTCACCTCAGATCTCCCTGACTGTGTGTCAGGGCTGTCGTAAATCTTGATTTGCTGATGACACAGGCATTTCCGCTAAAGTCTACGTGTTATATCCAGGAGGCTACAAAAAAGTATGGATATTTTTACTGCTTTTTTTCAAAAATGGAAGATTTCTTCTATTGCTTCTAAAACTCAACATATAATATTTCCACACAAGCCAAGAGCCGCAGTTTTTTTAAACCAAGTAATTGTCGAATACTCACTATGAATGGAGTTCTAATTTCTCGGTCAAATCAAGTAATCAAGTAAAATTAACTTATAAAGTTCAAATTGAGGGCATTCAAGCCAAATGTAATAAATATATAATATGTTTATAACCTCTTATAAAATGAAGAACAACCTTCTAAGGCCTGTTCACGTTAAATTTCGGACACTTTTCATTCAGTGTAGAATTTGAAACTGATGTTTCACCCGCCAACTACTCAGCAGCACGAGACTCTTGGAACTGGGTCACAGGGTCGGTGAACTACTGGGCAAACTAGAGGGACTTCGCGGACAAATGGGCACTCAAGCTTTCAAATAAATGAATTACACAGAACGGATAAACTCAAACACTGTATTTTATCTGCTGTGGTCCGTGTGGTTTAGACATAGGACGTACCTTAACAAATTTAGAAGACAACGATGTTGACGTGACTACGGCAACTACGGTGAATC
>JASCZW010016719.1:0-18241 GCA_034211315.2 Aedes japonicus | reverse complement strand
ATTGGGTGAGTTCTGATTTTTGAGATGTGCAAGGTCGTCCAGACTGTCCTAGAATTCGGGGATTAAGATCTAAAGTTGATATAACGCTAAGAGTTAAAGTTACTATGTATGCCCGTCAAGCTACTGTTGCGGGTTGAAGGCCTTATGTTTTAAATTAACGACAACTAACAAGATTATCCAATAATGTCTGTGGACATATCCAGAATATTCATCGAATATGTTTGAATAGTTATCGTAGTTTTAGTATGAGCCCACAAGAGGTTACGGGTAGCCATCGTGTATCATAGCTTGCTAACTCGAGTCGCTTTTAGCACATGAACATCCCAAAATAATCTGGATAATGACCTTCTGGTGACCTTCCACAGTGCAAAAAAGAAAGCTAAAGGAACGACTGCGTAGATTCAAACTTCTGTACTCAGGGAGGCAATTTAGGTGACCGACGACATCCCAAATACATATTGTCACTATGTTCGGTACATCAAACCACAGTTAAAACTGTTGTTGATTTTTCAGTTTTGAATACCAGGATAGTTACCCAGAATAACCTAGAAGATTATCTCACTGCATAATGTCTGCTGGGTCTTCCAAGATCTTCGCAATGAATCTTGTTTTAATACACAGCACGTGGCATTGCATACCCTCCAAAATCTTTTGTTTACAACCTTGTAGGTCACCTCATGTTCTATGTTCCTATGTTCCAAGCATAGTTTAGACTGCCTAGGACGCATCACCATATTGTGTTTTATAATGCTTGTTGAGCTTTAAGAATAATAATAGAATATGTTTGAATATTTATGGTACCTTTATATTGCCTGGAAATTACTGTTGCTAACGGAAGTAAAACTATACGTTCTGAACGCCAAGACAGTTTGGATGACCTACGGGATCATAAAGTTAAAAACAATATTGAAGATTTACGCTTTCCAAAAGATTCAATGAATATGTTTGAATACAAACAATAAAGCCCAAAAGCTACTGTTACAACTGAAGATCTTACATCTTCTGAAGATCTTCAAGGACGGTCAGGATGGCCTCTATCATCCCCATTTTATCTGGTAATATATGACAGCGTTTCACCACAAAATTAAATTAAAACAAATGTACACGTAAACACTATTCTGAAAACAACGCTCTATACTACTGATAAGCGCATTTATTTTTTTCTTCTTGAACTATCTTACCATATTCAGGATGTCTCTGGGTTGCCAATCAAGCCTTAAACTAGCATGTTTATTCTTATATTTTCAAATAAAGATGGATGTGTATAGTAACAAATCTGCTGGGCAGACAACTTTATTCAGTCTGTGATTTTATACAGCCATTTTCGATACCTGATCTAGATCCTGATCCTGATACCGTCCTAAATAGCCTGAAGGGTCAATACACTTTCAAGACAAGGCTTAACATCTATGATTTTCAGTAATACATGTGGGCTGGCATCATACATTGTTTCCTGTTGAAAATTGATGCGTGGAAACATTTCCGATCCGGTTGGTGCAAGAAGTTTTGCAATTTTGTTCGAGAAAGGATTGAGATAATAAGGCGTCAAAACGTAACCACTTTTTCGTGACGGTCGCAATCGAATTTTTTGAATTATATCTCAGTATAGAAAACAAAGCCAGTTCCACGTCAGAAAGACAAACGACGATCGCAAATCACAGGTACAGGTTCTGCCCACATGTTTCCATTGCCAGCATACGTGTCGGTGTCGTCCAGGTCCACCGATTTCAGCATAATATCTGCGATCCGGCAGCATAGGAAATCGTCGTCGAACAGGACGCATCCGTCTTTGTTCTCTAGAAATCGGGTATACAGTTTTTGCGCTTTTTGTTTTGGCTTGCTGCCCAGGGACTTTTTCAGCACTTTCTGTTTGTAAGCGCGTTCACGAGGAAATCAGTGTTTTGATCCGTTGAATCATCCCGATGCTGTGGTTGAAACCCGCGTCGATGCCGATGGGATATTTCTTATGTACTCAACCACTTTCAAGTCCTAGCCGGGCTGGCTGGGACCGGTTTCTTGTCAGATCTGGGAAAATCTTTCACGGAAAGCGTCTAACCGAACTTTTCGATTAGGTTTTCAAGACTGGTGTGGGTCACATTCGACCAGTTTTCTTTGCTTGAGACAAGACACTCTTTTTCCAGCACCAAATGCAGAAATTTACTGAAATTGTGCGACCAAATGTACGAACATTGTGTCGATTGCTACAATAATTATAGCTAAAATATGAGTCTTTGGTTCAAAGAGTTGAATGTGAACTGAGAGCATGAGCATGCATTCACCTCCACGGATGCTACTCCGTTATTGCCAGATCAGCTGTATTTTCACAAAGAACCAACAGACGATGTTTGGGACTAACATACATCCTCAATGTGTAATAAAAACTTCAGAGGACCCATTATGAAGCAATACCGACGCCAAAGCCGTACCGGAAGGCTGGTCAGTTAGAGAATGAGAAGAAACGTGTTGACGCGTGATAGATCGCTTTGAGGAAGCCGAGAAATCCTCTGCACTTCACGCCTGAAATCACTGGTATTCGTTGGATTGTTGCGGAAAAAGGTTACGCCCACTAGCGTCTGCTTGGTTCAGATGGCAGTCTTTTGTGATCATATGACTCGTGGAATCGTAGAGTAGGATCTCGTAGCAAGATCAGAGGAACCCAGGTAATCAATAAGCATTAGCATATGTAGTAAATCCACCCTTAATCTGCATTTCCAGATACCACAAGCATTATATTAACATTAGTTCAGCATTTTTAATGCTATCTGTTGTGAAGTTGCATTCAAAATGCTATTGAAATGCTTGTAGCCTGCATTTAAAATGCAAAAATGGCATTAATGAAGCATTATCATAGAATTGCAGTAAAGGAGCCATATATTGGGCCAAATGCGGAATTTATGTCTTGCATTTAAGGTGACTTAAATGCTTCATACGCTGCCATTAAGAACGATTTGGAACTGCTTGTTGGTTACTTGGTTCCGGTCGCATCCTCTTTCGAAGTTGTCAACTCACCATTTGAAGCCACCCTCCATTGGCTTTCACTCTCATACAAAGTTTAACTAACTCATGAACTCTTTGCCTTTTGAGGAATTACATCCGATACTTACTTGGGTTCAACATTGCATCACTTCAAAGGTTGTTAGAATAATAAGTAACTCTATATTCAAACAAGCTAAGCTCCTCTATTGTGTTGAAACAATTTGCAGCAACTCGTCAAATAGGACTTCCCAACAACTGCAGATTTAAGCTGAATTCGCGATAAATAAAAACTGCACGGAGTTTCACACACGCTAAGGTAAGCAAATAGGAACAATTTTTTAATTGTCGTTGCTTAAATGTGGTGCTGAATTAATAGGATTGTGGATTTATGTATGATGATGTTTGATGTATGAAATGTACTACACCACCCATTGTAGCACGGAAACTAAGTCCAACAGCAGTAGGGCTCTCCTCTCTGGGTAGACTTGATCAAGCTTCAATAACTCACTGATTATCCTAATAATGCCATTATATGAAGGGCCAAAAGGGAGTTGGGTGGATCGATAGAGCAACATCACTTAAACGTTTCCACAGGGATATAAAGAATCTCCTCCAACAACAAGATTGAACAATTGGTCAACAGAGCGAGCTATCTAACATGAGGATGCCCCAATGGGAGGGTACAACCTGTTAGCGATTGGGAGTTAGCATTCCCACTCTCCCCATCTATAGTGCTTCAATCGGGTGCCCTGATGTTCCTTCCCATTCCCATGAAATATTTATATAATTGTGTTTTATATTTATTTAAATAAAAAAATACTACAAGCGTTCTATTACAAGACTGTAGATTTATATAAGAATACGTTGATTGTAATACCACGTAATAATGCATTGTTCTTTTATGTTATTAATCAATTTTTGAACAGAATTATAGTTTAGTTTCCTCTTAGACTGCGTTGCATATTACCTCCAGTACATAATTACCCGTATTCTTTTCTCGTATGTATTATTTTTCACACAAAAAAGTTTTTATGTATGGAAAACATCGTTTTAACCAACGAGAAAAACGATGTATATCTGTTTACTTGCAAAGTAGAGAGATTTGGCTTAGATACATAATGCTTAGCTGAATCTGTTTGATTACTCCACCGCTCATTACTTCAAAAGTTACAAGTTCGGTTTGAATTAGCAGCGCACCAGAGATAAATTTGCTTTTCGACAAAACTGTGATTTCTTGCAATCGCCATATTGAAATATGTACAATAATTGAGATGGATGAAGCAAATACACCAAATTTTAAATGTCATACCGTTGAACTGTAGATCTGAAGGACAAATTTCGGTATTCGTTCGAGATAACCTGTATTGAATTCCATCATTTTTCAGAAGTTTCTTGTTTAATTTATCAGTTATATATATTTCTTTCAATTTTGTTGTTTTTGTTGTTGTAAACTCACTTGCATAATTTCCGAGGCGCATAGAATTTTCAGCTCTTATCGTTGCCAATATTCACCATAAAATTAAATGTGCATAGGATTTGGAGCATATGTGATACACGCTGTAAAAAAGCTCAATTTTGTTTTATATATTTTGCTATCACACAAAATTTCCCGCAACACTTGAGCTTTTTTCTTAGCCATTATTTATATACTGTTGAATGAGATCAGAAGAGGCAGAGAACCGAACAAAGCGGAACATAACAAAAACCAACCACGATATCGCCGTGAAGTTTGACAGCTGTAGCCATTCGGCCCCTATACTGCTGGTTTTGATGGCGGCCAATAGGTTTGATTATGGTTCTTAAGTTGTCATTACATGCTTTCACTAGAGAACATTTTCAAAACCTTTATGGTCGTGAAGGTTTGTCGTTGTATTTCACAACACGTCTATGAAATTGGGCCGCTTTGCTACATTTCGGCTTTAAAGATGCATAGCGGAGGTGTTGGTGGACCAAATACGGTTTTGAATGTTGTTTCATCAACAAAGCCGGGAGGAGTGCTATACGGCTGGAATAGAACTGAAATTGTTACTTGGGAATTCACCTCTTACTTCTAAGTTTTTTAATGGCTCCTAATAAACATTAACCTATCGTATAGGTATAACTTCCTTATTAAGAGTTTTCAAACACAGCGAAAAACACAAATGTCCGTTTCATGGCACAGCCTCCTTTCTATTCGTGCAATCACCGCTTCATGTTCAATTACTATTCTTCAGACGCTTACTAAGTCTACGATGGGCTAAAAGTTATCAATATCTGCGATAGTGGAAAAATTTACCATGGCACAGATCGAGTTTTGTGGTCTTGCACTGTGCAACGAGAGGTCAGCTCTAAGCTTTATGAACTGTGACTCAAAGACATTTTAATATTCCGACTTCAAGGGCGAATTTCACTTACCCTCCAAAATATGGTTTGTTGTTTGAAAATCAAAATATGCTGTATGTGCTTGAGCAATCATCATCTTTGAATATGGCAGAGCAGCAATGAGAGTTGAGCTCAATATAGTGCAGCTGAAGTATCATCAATACAAAATCCATTCAAGCGATCGCCGATTTCACCGGCTGCTGCATATTTGAAAACCACTTGATAAAGCAATTAAAACATCCATTAACAAATTTCCGGGAACTGACACCGACTTGACGAAGGCAAAGCACAACATTGCTAATCAAACGTTCAACGAATCCCCGTTGGCCAGCCAGCGATATGAAGGCATTCAGTCGGGCTTCAAAAATGACCTCAATTCATATATT
Source organism: Aedes japonicus (assembly GCA_034211315.2). Taxonomy (NCBI): domain Eukaryota; kingdom Metazoa; phylum Arthropoda; class Insecta; order Diptera; family Culicidae; genus Aedes; species Aedes japonicus. The sequence goes on along the minus strand of JASCZW010016719.1, from coordinate 12,518 downwards.
GTCCATGCCAAAGTGCTCAATATTTGCTCTAAATCAACCGTGGCTGATAAACTGCACGCCTTTGCTCACAAAATTTCAATTCCAATTTTCCGAGCCACCCTCTCCAATCTGTGCAAACCACAAGCCCCGTCTGGTTGAATCAGTGCGTATAAGCTGGAATGCAGATTTACTATTATTAAATATGCACCTGTCACTTTGCACTCGTCCTTATTTGAGATAGGGGACCAACACACTTTCATTCCATCAGTAGGATGCAAAAATCAAGACTTATATTTGTTGTGTTGTTTCTGGAGAACGCAAATAATACTCTCTCAAAGTCTACAAAAAAAAACAACCATGGAAACAGAAACTTTATTATGCTGGATAAATATTAAATAATTGCGATCAATGCTGGAGGCACAGAAGTGCAACAAACTCAGGATGATGATGATGATGGTGGAGAAGTTCTTCTCTGTCGCAAGTCAAAATCTCGTTCCGGATTTAAATTTTCGCTCCTTCTCTCCCGGTCGCGCTCAGCAGATGGCAGACATTCATCATCTGTCGCTCGGAATTCAGCTGCTATCATTTTTCCATGGCTCGGGGGCTCCACGAGAGCCTCAGTTGGAAGTAGTAGTTGTGTAGTAGGTGGACCAGGAGAAGTTTGTTTGTCCAGGCCAGTTCGGGGAAAAAATCTCTACCGAGTACCGGCTGAGGCCACTGCTGCTGAGTTTCTCCGCTTCAATGCGAGGGACGAGCGAGAATGAGAATAATTCATTTTAGAAAACAAATTTATTTAAGCATTGCTGTTAGGTTTTGCTACAATGTTTGTGAAGCTATGGCGGGATGTGGGTACGCTGCTTGCGAGAACAATGATGTATCGTGCTTATGAGATGGAGTTGTTATATTTGGGAGTTTTTTTGTAAGAGTTTTTTTAGAGGAAAATATTGTTGAGTGAAAATATATTCTTGTTTTAAAGAATTAAATGGCTTTTTCGTGCAAGAGCTAAACGTCAAAGTTTTTCTACAATACTTGAACTATCTTTGCTTACACTGGTTTAAGCAGTCAAAATAAGAGTCAGTATTTTCTTTTGCCTGTTCAGGTTTTAAGTGCAATATAAATGAATATTTGGCACTTTTAAATAGAGATTCGAATACGATGATTTGACTGGACATTGAAATCATTGACATTGAAGTTTGAAATCAAATTGAAAATTCAACATGATATTGTGAAATTTCCGATTATGATTACTCAGGTTGCTATCGTTCTGGTCGTTGTAACGGTTAAAAGATCAAAATGGAAAGCAAAAATTTACATCTGACACGATAGAAGAGGAACAGCGATTGGCTGATCCTCACGAAATTGATTTAGTACATTGTACAAAAGAGCATAAATTATGACAACGTTTCGCCGGATGAAAAGCAGTTGAACAATTGACAAGACGTTTGACAATTTACTATACATTTGCTCTACGTCGAAACCACTGACGTACGACACGAGCGGAAATATTCACAAAAAAATAAATAAGCGTTCAATTATCAATAATTTGCTGATAACTGTTGTTCATGCGACGCTCATATTATCGGCTGATGCAAGTTCACGCAATATTGCAAAGATGTGAGATGACCATATGCAGCCAGCAATGGTTGCATCCAACTGGTAAGCGCAACGATCACCTGGTTAAATTCAATCGTGGACCATCGACCGATTCCACATTCCGAAGGAAAGAGTTTGTTTGATTGGAATTTCTTTATCTCAGTTGCCTAATCTCACCAGTTGAGAGCCAGCTGGGAAGGCACATCGACTAAATGTTAAATAAACTGCTGTCTGGTGTAAACCGGTTAGCAGCCAATGCAGTGGCCTAAGCACTAGCAAGCTGCAGAGCCAACCTGTTGAACGAGAGATAAACCAAGTGCCTTCTCTCAGAATTCCGGAAACAAGGTTTGAGTTCAAGCTCCACAATATAAAATCCATTCTTTTTTAGGACGCCAATTCGGTCCAACTCAAAAAAAGTAAAAGGCTTTGTGATTGAAATATCTTGATCTCGTCTAGTTTAAGAATGGCAACTCGGTAACACCAAACCGAGATTTTTCTAGATTTTTTGGCCAAATTAGCGTCGGTAAGGCAACGTGCAACCTCTTTAAAGCCGGACATTGCTCATCAGATCTCTTTCATTTACGATAACCAAGTCGTCTAAACCGTACGAATACGTGTGGCAAGCTCCTAGTTCTCCAAATCCAGTACACACGGTCCATTCAGCCTGCTTATGAGCCCAAAGGGAAAACGGGTAAATCGAAACAGTCCTTTACCCTGGACGCAGAATGAAGTATACTTTCTTGATTGTCGCTCCAATGGAATCTGCAGAGAGGAAAGTCTCTGACAGATCCAGTGTGGAAAGGTATTTGGCACTTTGAGGAAAGCTGACCAAGAATTCTTCCTGGGTGAAGAAGGGGGTTCGTTCATTTATTTTTCTGGCGTCCACGCGAAGTCGAACTTTGCCCATGGGCTTGGTGCCAGAGACGCTACATTTGAAATTGATCAATCCGAATTCGTGCGTTCAATAATACCTGCGTTCCAGCAAACGTTTGCCAGTTCTTCCGATACCAATCCATGAACCTCCGGCAACATCACGTAGGGAAATTGTCTAACCGCGGGTTTATTCCTATGAATTCTTCTTTGATTTCAATCCGAATGAGATGTATCATCGAAAGTCATTGAAACTTGATGCTGGCGTGGCGATCTTGAAAGTTTGTTTGATACGTTCAATTTGTCGTTGCTCTTCGAGAGTCATCGTCGACTCCATGGTTTTCCCCGTTGTTTGTGTAGCCAAAAGTTCCTCAGCAAACGCCTTGTATTTAATTAGGGGGAAAATGTCGACGACCACTGTGCACACAAGTTTGGTTCTCTGGTCCATGGTAAATGGAACAAATAACTGCCCTGAAATTTCCATAACCTCTCCACTCGCTGCCTTCCCAAGTAACAAATTCAATTTTAAGGTACACTTGAAGAAGTTTTCAAGAATCATTTGATAAAACCATGCATAAAACTAGATATTCTACATAACAACGACAAAACAGCCATAAAACCCTCATAAGTTCCAAAAGGTCCATACTACAGGAGGTTCTCAAGACAATTTCCCAAGGTTCGCTTAAAACTTGATAGTTTTATCGGTACATACTTGTAATGACATTCAAGACATGCTTAAAACTATGATAAAACTACCACAAGTTTTGATAGTTTTATGATTTTCCTCTTTAAGAACACTTCCAGTCCTTCACAAATATGTTTCGAAGATTCCACTTTTGGATTCGTTCTGCTAAATGAGGACCTTATTTTATATAGTCGAGTGGAAGCTAAGGAAGCAAAAAAAAATATCGATATCCATATGACGTTCCTTTTCCAAAGTGGATACGTATGTAAATTAATTTTAAAATTGACCTTAAATGCATGAGTTTTATGCCTGCAATTGATACATTTTTCATGCGACGTTCAGTTTATTGGTGTTTTATAACATAAAAGTTCGAAAATTTTAATGCGCCACGGAATTATTGCGAGAACATTGATTTATTTAACAAATAAAAAGTATTTCAAAATGTAACAATTAGGTGAGAAGGCTAACAAATCGTTAGATTTTGTATAAATTGTGTCTACAATCCGTTTGAAGTTTCAACATGAAATTTCAACAGCAAAAATTGTTCGTAGCATTGGAAAAACGAGAGTTTTGTTGCATACATATCTAAATGGCTACCATTCCGAGTGAATCCAGAATAGCCACGCTCGCCATTTTTTCAATGGTTTTATCTGAAACTACCATAAAACGCAAATAAAACTAATACTTCTGTCACAAGACTAACAAGATTTTTTTAGAAGCTCGACAAGTTCATCTTTATTTATTCTATTCTTGAAAAAGATGCTTTACGCTTGAATAAAACTTGTTTGAATTGCTCAAGGTAAACAAGTCTTTCGTAAGATAGCCATAAAATCAACGTGGAGAAGGCACATAATCAGAAGTGCCTATGCATAATTGTTGCTGTTAGTCATCATTCTCACTCATAATTTAATGTTATCGATAACTAAATCGATAAGAACAAAAAAAAAACATAACGTCGGAAGAAGTGCGCTATGTAGTAGATCACTGAGTGATCCCAACGCATTACTTCCGACTTTAGATTTAACGTATATAACATGAGAAAAATCGATTTTTGCTCTGATGATATATTAGTTTTTACTTGCAACGAGTATAAATATTGTGTTACCTGTTGAGAATGGAAATGCACGACTCGGGGGACTTTAACATTAACATAACGATCCACTAGTTTTTGATTTCTTTCACCTATGGGCGTCCATTTTGACAGTTTGTTTATTTATCACATACTGTTCTTTCTCAAGAGTATGTGCTCTTATTTAAAATCAAATGGTTCTAAGAGCGTTTTATGGCAGCATTTCCAAGATACATTCATCTTGACGAAGAATGTCATAAAACTTTTTCAAAGCTTTCATCAGGTTTTATGAAAGTTGCGAAACGATGTCTTGAGAGGGGATCAAGAATCTTATAAAACTACTTGTAAGGTGGATTACACTTATAACTGATGTAGTTTTATGGAGGTTTCTTCAAGTGGTGTTCTTTAATCATTCTTAAGAACTGTTTATCAATCAAAACCACCTTGACTTGGAAAATGTCATGATAAAACCAAATAAACTCCATAAAGCTTTGGTAAAACTACCATAAAACATGAATAAAACCAATTTACATTTGAATTGTTACTTGAGTTTAGCACTACCGGGTGGTCCAGCGGCTGAATTCGTGTTTTAATTTTGTTAAAAGTGGTGGCATTGATCATCGTTGATTGACTACCACTGTCTAATCATGCTAGGCTAGGAATTCCATAAAGTTTTACATAAACATATGGTCGGTTATCGTCTTTTTCCAACAACGTGATCTGGTTTACCTCTAGGCTGGAGCGTACTTCGAATCTGATAGTTTTTCCCAAATCAAGTGTAAATCCTGATCCACCGGGCTGATATTTATTCGCGATGATGTTGGCTGGACGGACCGCGACTGTGATCCGTCTGGATTCCGGTTTTTTGGCAGTACGGACAATTTGTAGTCTCGAATCCTTTGAAGCCGCAAATCAAACAAAACACACATCTTGGATCTTGACATTCTTCATGCTCATGGTTATTATTTCCACAGTTATAGCACGGGCTGATTCTTGGCGGTCTATGGTATTCCACCAACTTTTCCAAAGCTGACGGCTGAATCGATAATCGTCGCGAGGGATTCGTACAGGATCCTCCTGCTTGATTACGGATGCACAGTTATTCGAGTTACTTTTAGGAATGTTCCTACCGCTTGTATTCGCCGGAACGGACCCATTGTTCGAATTATTACTGTTGATACGTGGCACGGGTCGTGTTTGATTAGCTAGGGTTCCCATTCGAGCATCCGTACGCGACGGGGTCTTTGGGATCTCAGGCTTTCTATCGGTGAAAGCCGTTATCGCATTGACTGCCTTTGTTTTTAATAATCATTAATTTGTACAGGCTCAATCGAATCAACTTTACAGAGCGAAGTTTTAATTTTTGTGTATATCAGGTATCTTAAAACTAAAGTTAGGAGGAAAGAGCCGAATACTCTCGGCCGTCTCGAGGTTAATAGGAATAACAATTTAACGGACAGGTAGGTGGGCTGGAATTTAAAGTATACACAACAAATTAATTTTATATTCCTAATTGTCAAAAAACTTAAAACTATACAACACACACAAACATAGAAATCATTGACTGGCCTTTTCGGCACCGAACATCTTACTGTACAATGAATAATTATTAGCATCTACCTTTCTGCCAGCAGCTGGAGGGGGGGGGGGGGGGTAAGGCAGGGATCTGGCAGCTCATGGAGACCCAAAGAGCTTTTCCAAAAAGACTCGTTTCGTTGCTGTTTTCGCATATATACATTCATTTTGACCAATTTGTCTCGGTCCGGGTGTACAAATGCGCAGCGCAGTTCCATGATCAACTGATTCCAATTGTAAAGGCGGCCCATAGATCTCATGGACTGGTACCAGTTGAGGACTGGACCACTGAACAAGTGTATAGCAGAGTCGAATAACTCGCCTTCTGATACCCTTTCGGATTTTGAATAAAAACACATTCAAATTTAGATCTTGATCCTCCCCAGTATACTTCTCCACCACCTATTTCGAAACTGGGAGTGTTCTGTCAGACGACGTGGGGGCTTGTAATTCCATGGATCGCTTGTTCCTGGCTGTATACGTAAAGGATCCCAAGCCGACGATGCTGGCGCCAGTGATGGCATTCCAGTCGGTTGAGGGAACGATTGAGTTTGTGAAACTCCATTTTCCTAAACTTCAATGAAAGCCTGTAAACGGTTTTCAAGATTCGCAATTTTGGCTTTACAATAAGTTTCAGCTTCCTCCACCTTCTTTCGTCTTTCAAGCTCTTTTATTAGTAATTAGTAATTCCTTGACTACTCTAACTACATCCTCGGTATCCGGGTATACTTTGAGCATTTCCTCTACAGACTCATTTCTCTGATACTCAACCTGCTCTCCATCTGAACCATCTTCTGCATCTTCGAAGTTTACCGATTTGTAGAAATAGTAATACAAATGATGTCACAATGTCACAATAATGGTATATATTGAGACTAGATCCTCTTTCATGTGACCTGGGGCTTTATGCGATACTAGAAGTGCTCAGGCTCACAGCAATTTCTAATTCCTCGAGCTTGGTCTTACAAGTTACTAACTCATATGTGAAATCTTTGTGCAAAGTCTTGATACTAACCCTTTCCAGTTTTTCCGACTTCAAACTTCCTCTTAAACATCTGCGCATCTGAGCGCGGTCTTTTCCTACGGTTGTGTTTCTTACTGATAGCTCAAATATAAGTTCGTCCTCAGCCAGCAAATCGGCTCTAATATCACAATACCAAAAAGCGAAAGCTTCATCGCGATTTAATAAGGAGGGAAACGTAATATACGATTTCATCACCGAAATTTCGCCCTATAACCTACTACACTGAATATATAGAAAGCTTTTGAGGGAGAATTTGTCCGATTTGAGCGTCATCGATTTACACTTCTAAATACAATCTAAGTTCAACCACGATTCTGAAAATTGACCTCGTTTGTCCTCAAGTAATTAACCAGCAGCTTTCTAAAGGAAGATCTTACTGTATCCCCATTTAATAAACTAAACGCGAGAAATTGAGTGCCAACTTATCGATCCATCCCTATCTATTTACAAAAAAAAAATATTCAGAGAGCAATATTTTTCTTAAATATTTTACGTTGAGCGCGAATTGTAATTGTTCTTGATAAATTTTAGACATATTTTCATCAATCACTTAAAACTTATCATTATTTGTTGACTCAACAAATAGAGACGCTCAACAATCTCGAAATCGATAAGCATAACGGTCTTCAGCTGATGGATCATATTAACACTAGCATCATAGCCAACACAACCGTTACTCTGTGATCAACGTTTGAACAAACAGCCCTTTTATAGGGCCACCAAATAAACTCCAGTGTTAAATATAGTTTTCTTAGTAGTACAGGGTGCGGCAGAAAATCTGCAGCTAGTGACTAATTTCTGTCGGAAGTGTATTTGTTTATGTTTACTTTCAAGTGCTGCATCCAAACATTCTATTTGTTTGATTGCAAATTCTTCAAAATGTTCGCGAAAGAAGTGATCACCAGTTTGTTGCTCGCCCAGAAGAAGCTGAAAGAGATTGCCAAGGTGGTAGGGTGCCATTTGACAACAGTTTACCGCATAAAAAAGTCCCTGCAGGACGGTCCTAGGCAGCGGAAGCCGGAAAGTGGACGTCCGCGCTTTGCACGCACACCGAACGTGATCAAATCGGTCCGTGCAAAAATTGCTCGCAACCCGGTGAGTTCCATAAGAAAACTTGCAAAGGAAGCCAATATTTCGAGAAATCGATGCGGAGAATCATCAAAGGAGACCTACATGCATCTTCGAGAGCCAGAGTAAAACGCCACTTGATTACGGACCGGGTCAAGAAACTACGAGTGACTCGTTCCAAATGATTGCTTTCCTTGTTGAGGAAGGAAAAAATGATAATCCTGTTCTCCGACGAAAAGCTTTTCAGCATCGATGCTGTGGCCAACAGCCGCATGGACCGGTTCATTTCACTGCAAAAAATGGAAAACGTTCCGGAAAAAGTGAAATACACATTTCAAACTAAACATCCAGCTGGTGTCATGATGTTTGGCTTCGTGGCGTCCAACGGTTTGAAAATGCCGCTTGTTTTCATTGATGCTGGAGTTAAAGTCAATACCGAAGTGTATATCGGTATTTTAAAGGACCAAGTGCTTCCCTGGGTGAAGGCCAACTTCTCCGAGGACCAATGTCCTACAGCAGGATGGAGCGCCGTGTCACACGTACAATCGAACCCAACAATGGTTGAACGATAACATGAAGTTTTGGCCGAAGGATTTGTGGTCCCCTAGCAGTCCAGATCATAATCCGTTGGATTATTCGATTTGGGCATATGTTGAAGCACGAGCCTGCAAAACATCACACCCTAGTGTGAAAACCCTGAAGTCAACCATAACACGCACATGGCAGTCAATGTCGGAGGACTACGTCCGAGAGGAATGCTCTGGCTTCCGGCGTCGGCTTGAGGATGTTATTCATAAAAATGGAGAACACATTGAATAAGTTTGTTTAAAAGGACTTCATAAAGATAACTGCTTTCGAAAATGTTGATATTATTGCTTGAATTAGTTGCAAATGGATTTGAAAGATATAGAACAAATTTTCGCATTATTTTCTGCTACACCCTGTAGAATTATTCGCACTGAACCAACGTCCTGTGCCACATTTATTCCAGATGATCATACTAAGCTGTCGACAATTCAAATCAGAGTATAATTCTGGGACCCGTTTGATATTTTTCTATGGCTGTTGTCAAATTTAGAAACAATATTCTGACGAATTCATGTAATTCTACCGATTTGATTCGCAGAACTAGCCGATTTTTCGCTTTTAGTGAATCGGACTTTGTATTAATTCAACTGCATACATTTCACGTTTAATTTATTTCCGTTCGTTGCAACTGAATATGGAATGTTTGATAATGCAAAACTTTCATGAAAAAATCAGTTTTTCCCATACCCACAGTTGTGCACAGTTCAAAATGCGAATCCGATTGAATGGATTATGTTTGCAACGGTTTTCGTCCCAATTCGTATTCGGAGTTGGCAGCACCCTCTCAGATTACAAACTTTCTAGGTGTGTAGATCAGGACTAGATAATGCACTTTGCATACTCAGTTTCTTAATTATTTTTTTCTAGACTGTCTTTTGAAAAGGGCTAAACTTTTTTTTATCGATTTTTTCAAAATGGTAAAAAAATGACTACTCCTACAAAAAAGTGTGTGATTATCACAAAATTAGTCAAGATATTGAAAAAAATCCTAAATGAGCCCTACACTAAAAAAAAATCATTTAAAAAAATTCAAAGTCTATTTAAATAAAAACACAATTTTTTATTTCGATGAAATTTTGTCTCAAGGTAGGTCATTATGTTACCTAACAACCGTTGATGGGCACTTTTAAGAAACCAATGTTTTTCTAACAAAAACTTTTTCATGTCTCATTGATTTTTTTTCCAGTGTATTTTGTTATCAAAAACTAAGCCAGTGAAAGTCATAACCATCCCAGAATCCAATGAAACTCAATTCGTTTGGGATTTTGTCCTTTTTATTCAATCATTCAATCTTAGAGCTATTTTTAAACATGTTCTTTCTCAACAACAAGATCCTTTACCTGCCTTACCATATACATTGGTGCGTTAAACTCTCTTACGATTTTATTTACCGACCAAGACTTATGCAGTACAGATAGTGTTTAATCTGTTTGCTTCTGTCAGTTGTATGGTGATTGAACTTCTCCAATAACTGCATAATTATCTCATCATATGCCTCCACTTTCCCAACATCCGTTAAATATATTCCGAAGATATTTTTCGCACTGGTTTCGTAATCTGCAATGATTTGTTTTTGCGATAACCCATACTTCCATACTAGATATGATGGAACCATATCTGTAAGATAAAAAAGGTTAAAATTATAATAATGAATGCAGTGAAAAGTTAACATGTTGAAGGAAAACTTATCTAACCCATGTTCGATTTGTTGACCACTCGTTGACGGTTCTGGATCATCATGATGTTGCTGCTCACTAAAGGTGTCGCCACACGGCGGCTATTTCTAGTATATAGTGAGCTATATTCTAGAAAACTATGTAAAAGTTCATAGGAACATCTAAACTATGTAGTGATAGCTCATTATTATGACTTGCAAGCGATAGTTTTACGCTATGATATGTTCCCGCTGTTGTGTTTACACTTTAGCGAATGTTTCTATATGATAGTAGTAGGCTATGAACTATTCCATGCGGACGGAATAGTTCATAGTTCGTTGGTCGATGTTTTTTGACAGTTCGTTTGAACTTTTGCTAGTTTGTGTTTTCGTGGTTTTTAAAAAGCAAAAAATGGACCAGGATAATTAAATTTCGCATGATTGAACTGTGGGAGCAAACATTCGGTGTTGCGGTGGAACCCAACTAATTTCGATCGCATGAGGAAGTGTATACTTCATAGTGAGTGTATTATTTTGCTTTGTAATTCCTCTTCCGAAGAAGATCTAGACTAGGGCATTTTGATTCCTAGTTAAGTTCTAAGTACGATCGTAGTTAAGTTCTAAGCAGTTCTACGATTTTGTCCAGACTTTGCTTGATTTGCTTTAATTGATGGTTGCATAGTTTCCATCCGATCGGCGGTTTTCGTATTCGGACCTCTATTGTGACTTACCAATCCACGGCATGACTCACATATACTCATCGATTCGTCGATTTCATGTATAAGGAGTGTATCGAGTATAAGCTATCCACATACATTTGCGTTGTACGCATGTATTTGTGATGGTTTTTTATGCTCTGAACACTGCATGCTGTGCGTTTGACTGTCAGCTTTCTTTTGTTTACTTGTTTGTGCGGTTCAAATTCTGCGTTTCCAAAATGTCGCGTATTGAAATGGAAGCGAAAATTAAGGTTCTGGACACATGGCTAAGTGAGAAGAGTATTACTATGCGAAAATTGGCGAAGCGGTTTGGAATTCATCATGCGAGTGTTAAAACCATCATTAATAAGTTTGGGGAACACTATTCTTTGGATGAGCTACCAGGAAGAGGCAGAAAACCCGGTTCTTCCAACCTGAAACTGGAGCAGAAAGTGGTATCTCTAATCATGAAGAACAAATTAATGCCAATACGTGATTTGGCCAAAAAAGCAGAAACGAATGTCAGAATGATCCAGCGTATCAAGAGGCCAAACCGCCGGAAGACCTACAAGAAGCAGAAAATCTCGAAACAAAGTGCAGAACAGAAGAAGCGAGCAGCAACAAGGGCCCGGAAACTGTATTCGCGTCTTTTGCAGCGTCCGGATGCATGCGTTTTGATGGATGATGAGACCTATATAAAGGAGGACTCAAAAACCCTTCCAGGTCCACAATACTTCACTGCCGTCGTTGGGGAGGATGTGAGCGATGCGGAAAGGTCGATTCAAGTGGAGAAATTCGGTCGAAAAGTACTGGTATGGCAAGCAATATGTTCCTGTGGTTGGAAATCAACAATTTTTTACACTACCGGAACTATAAACGCGGAAATCTATCGATCTGAGTGTCTCCACAAGAGATTGTTGCGCTTTTATATAAGAAGCATAGTACACCTCCACTGTTTTGGCCGGATTTAGCGTCGGCTCACTATGCCAAAACCACTCTCAATTGGCTTGCGGAAAAGGGTATAGATTTCGTTGAGAAAAATATCAATCCACCAAATTGCCCTCAGCTTCGACCCATCGAACGTTCCTGGGCAATCGTGAAGAAGGGTCTTCAAGAAGACTGGTTAGTCAGCTGGGAACATGCAGGAGTTCAAAAAATTTGGGCACAAGCGTCCAAAAATGCGATGCAACACTTGTCCGGACCTTGAAGAAGAGCATTCGATCAAAGTTCGAAAATTCGTGAAGGAATAACTTAAATTTCATCCGGTCTTCATTATGTTCAAGTTTAACCTCGTACAATAAAGGATAAATTTTTTGTATGAATAAAATATCGGTTTTAACATAATTTGAAAGAAAGTTTGTGGATAGCTTATTTTCGATACACTCCTTATCCCATGGAATAAATTTTGTCTATTGTCCTTGATGACATGTTACGTAGGTTATGACGGTTGCACTTTGGATTGTTTATTTTTGCACATCACTTGAATTTGTTGAATTTTGATTTACACGATTGGTCCATTATGAGACTTTTCAGAACTGCTTTTAATAACCTTTCGCAAAGAGAAGTAACACTTTGAATGTCACTTATGCACTTTCTTGTTTAGTTTATATTTGGTTCAGGTACAACTCTCGATTCGTTTCTTTCGATTAGGTAGTTCGATTCTACTAAATAGCTTTACCTAGTAGGTAAGAAAAGTGAGTAGAAAAGTTTTGGTA
>JASCZW010016718.1:0-18248 GCA_034211315.2 Aedes japonicus | reverse complement strand
ACACAGATGAACTTGGTTTTTCGCAGTTTTTTCATCGACATATGGAAGGTAATTTGCTCACAAATATTTTCAAGTGACTATAGACATAGAGAATCATCGAGATAGAGAGAATATCGAGATAAAGAGACTCTCATATATACCAGAGACTATGTTGTTAAGAAACGCGCGGAGAGAATAAAAGTTAATTTGGCTACACGGCCAACTGAGATGTTTTGTCTGTATGTTTTGGCAACCCCAAATTTTGTGTTTACTTCGAGTGACTTTCACAAGTAGCGTGAATTTCGTCTGCAGCAGCGTTAGGATAAACGATTACATTATTGTCAATAACAGTCGTGTGCATTTAATTTCAGAACTTTTTTCTATGTGACGGACAAAACAATAAGACCAAAGCCAATACAAAATGGTCATGTTAGGGGGCTTGCCTTTCATTATCTCGAAAACCAATTGAGCTGAAATTTCGGCTGTGGTCCTGCAGTAGCCTAAATTTTCATCTGCATTAAATCCATCATTTTTCATTCACCACTTTAAAAGTTACAGACACCGCATATGACAAAACAATAAGACCACTTTTTGATTTCCTTAACGGATGCTCGCATCTGAGGATCTGAATTTTGATTATTGGTGCATGGGTGATTTCAATATCAGTATACTATAGATTTTAATTCACACACATCAACTATGGATGAACTAAGGATATCAAAAGGGGGTTTCATTGTTTTGTCGTAGTTTCTGAAGTGGTGAGTAAAAAGTTATGAATTTATTAAAGATGAAAATGCAGGTTATTTCTAGGCTATTGCCAAAATTTCAATTATTTCACGAGAAAGTCAAAGACAAGCCTCCACACTTGACCATTTTGTATGAAAACCGGAAGTCACCATCTTGGTTTCCAAAATGGCGTCGGACATCGATTTCCAGCCTCTTCACGTCGTCTTCGTTCCGAGAATATCCATATTGTAGACTATTTGACAATTTTTCACAAACCGAAGGTCGCCATCTTAGATTCCAAAACGAATAGCGAGCTCGTTCTACCTGATTTGTGGAAAATACAACGCGTGTCGAAGAATTTGACACAAGATTGTCATGAGTGGTTTTTATTATAGTCACTCAAGAGTCTCATATAACTTCCAACAAATTTACCCAATGGCTCAGTCAGATCTTTTCGATGTGATAAAATGATTATATTCAAATCAAATCGTTCGATTGAGGCGAAGGATCTCATAAATACTCAATAATCTTAATAATATCCCAAATTATATCTTCCTTAAGATGGCATGATCGTGTGGCTTCGATAGTTGAATGCACCAGACCATAAATATATTCGTAGAAAACAGAATTGAGCAAAACTGGCAGCTGATCGTACAGCGAATGAATCGGACGGTAGCAGTGTGGACGTTTTCTCATTGCCTATTTTTTACCCGCTCAATCATTAACGATTGCATTCAGTTGGTTTCAGATGAGCGAGATTGATTGAATCACACTCATTTCTACAAATCATGCCTTAAACATCATTTAACATTTCAAATAATGATCTAACATGATTTTTAGCAATTTAATGCAACATAAAAAACATAAAGCGTCATTTTAAACCGTATCCCTGCTCTGATTCTTCCAGCTGATTGCATTTACTGAGTCAAAATATTCTCATTCGGTGTATTCAAATCGCTTGCGTTCGGCTTGGCAACGCATTCATTCAATATAACGTGTTGTTCTTCTATGTTCTGCTCGTTTATTCTTCCTACGATGTTCGTTTTCGAGAGTTCGTGTAGAATCGTTTGATCGGAAACGTCACACTCGTTCAGTATTCTGTTAGTAACCGAGGGTTGCTATTTTCAATCGGTGGTGCTCATGTGAGTGAATGAGTTTTCCCATGCTTGATAGGGACTATAGTTTTTGTCTATCAATTTCAGTGGCATCTCGTCCATATGTGCACCTCGTGCACTGCACAGTCTAAAATTGTATATTTCATGTATTATCAAATTCATCGATTTAATACTCCGTTGATACTCGCAGACTGGGCATTTCAAATGGTGCACCAGATCCTGTACATACCACACGTGGATCGTTTGTAGATGTTTTTTCTCCTATAACTTGATTGCCGATGAGTTAGTGTCTGTTTTGTGCACTTTGTGGTCGGCATAGAGTAGTTTTACTCACTGGCTAGTTGCAATTTTATTCTGTTGTTTCGGGACATTGACAAGGTACTCTTTGTAGCATATCACAAGAGACTCAGCAAAGGAGGAACTATGGAGCAAGATATTGTTGCCAAAATTGACGTCCAGGTTCGAAAGAAAGTGCACAACCGGTTAATTTTCTCACGAGACGCCACTGATCAATTTGTTTTAAACATAAACGGAAGATGTACGGAGGTGGGTCTAATGTCCCGCACTTTTGAATCACTTCGTTCGGAGGGTTTCGTATAACCGGTAACAACACTCTCCGTATAAAAATGCATCTGCTTGCCAAATTTTAGACAATATGACCGCTTAAAACTTCCCATGATGAAGTGATGCTTGGGGTGCCGAAGTAGCGATCAACCCTACTTTTATCTTGTATTTAACTAATCTTGTTGTAATTGTTGAGCTCACTTGGTTTTAGAATGCCTCAGTGACAAAGTGAATAAAAATTTATCCTAAAAAATCAATTTGTACTAAAAAATTTGAAGCATACAAGCATACCATAATGCTACGGCCGCTGCCTAAATCATTTACGTAAAAAAGGGATGCACAAATGCATTGCTAATGGTAGCCAAGTCAGCTCAGCTCTAGTAGCTGCATCGCGTGAACTAAACAGTTGAATTTTTCCACCAGAACCAGACGACTTTGAGCTGGTGGCTTTGGTGTCTGCCTCGGTACATAACCGTAGTTGCGATGATCCTAGCCGTGCAGCCCAATTATCCTTGTGCTTTGCACTGCCGGCGTGTTGATCGAGGGATTGGAAACCCTTAGCAACAGAGAAGGACTTTAAACAAATCTTGCAGAAATCTTCGGTGTTACCATGATTTCGTGCCCAATCTGAAATCTGGCAGCCGTTCGAATCGGTTTTCTTCAGCCATTCAACGCGAAATGCACATTTGCCCATTTTTTTCTAAAACATTAACTAGTAAGTAGTTGGTTCACGAAAATAACATAGAAAATCATTACCTTTTACGAAAAATATACATGACCGGAAATGGCAAAGACAATATTTTCAGGTTTCGAGTTTGAAATTCACTTCTTATTTTGTGCGAAACCACGAACGAGCGATACGCATCCGAACACTGCTAGAGTACACTTTTTCTGTTGCAAAGCTTCGTGAATGTGTTTGTGAACAAAACGTTGGAACGACGCGGGCGAGCAAAAAATTGAGCTGTGCAGTCAGTTCGTGCTGTCTCTATTCTCTCCCATAAAAATCTTGAAAACGCGGCGCGCAGTAAGTCATGTTTGACGTTACTGCGCGCTGTTTATGATTTCCGTGGGGAAGAACAAGACAGCACAAACGACTGCAAAGTCTAATATTAAAAACAAGATTTCTTTTTTTTTTTGCTAGCGCTGCATATTGAGATTAAACTGCTCGAAAAATAAAATAATATGATAAACTATATCTTTCATTTTTTACACACTGAAAGTAAAATGATTCATTATCGCCCAATTTTTTCCCAAAAAAAAGTTGAAAAAAGTGACTAATTTCTAAAAATAGTGACTTAAGTTGCAAGGCCTTAAAAAAAGGGACTTTAAAGTGACCGCCTAGAAAAAAGTGACCAAGTCACTAAAAAGTGACTTGCTACCAGCCCTGCACCCTTTAATGTAAATATATAAGTGTTAATATGCATACATAAATATCAGGGTGGCCACACAATCTTAATATGAAAATTCCTGCATTTTTCCCGCATTTCTGCCTTATTTTGCCCACTGTTAAGATGAGTTAATATAAATTACTCGTAGTTAAATCTCTGAGCTCCCAAACTTTTTCCAGTTTGATTTACCACCAGACACTTTCCATTTATTTAAAATACTCCTTTTTGTGCGACGGGATGAGCCAATTCCCAACAAATGTTGCCAAATTTGGTGGCTCCTTCTTGGTTCTAGCCAAAATTTGTCCAAACCATTTTCTTTTCTCTGGCAAACAACATCAGACGGCATTGAGCATAGCTGCCCAAATTCTTCTTTCACCATGTAATAACACCCTTACAAACGCAATTCGCCAAACTTCAAACACATTCGCCACCACATGAAAGATAAGTTCATTTCTGGCCTCACCTGTTACAACCGTGTAGCCAGATCTTCTAAGGGCATCTTCAACGGTGGTTCAAATCGTGGTTTGGATTTATTTGTTTAGACCAAACGCAAAACATCGCTCCATCGCTGGTGTTTGTAAATTTTGTTTTATACCGGATCTATTTTGCATCATTTCAGAACTTATATAAGCTTCTAAGTTTCTTACTGAACGTACTCTTTAAAAATTTAATTCAATGAACTTCGAAAAATCTATGAAGATTGGGTGGAAATATCTATAAAGAAGTTGATTAAAGTTCTCGGCAGATGAATAAAACAATTGGAAGTTTCCAGATAATCATGAAGTTTGCTCACTGTCTTTCGAGCCAAGAAATGGTGGAACTTTAGAGAAGTTCATTGAACTACCGAAAAATTATTAACGTTTCTGGAAACTTGGATGAACTTCCAAGAAAGTTTGCTGATCATCCATGGAATAGGAACAACTTTCTGGAAATGACGGAAACTTAGAAAATCAGATTTCCCTTCCCAAAAGTTGTTTTAACTTCCAGCAGGTACATATTCTGTGATAAAAAGCATAATATCACACATATTTAATTAATTTACGAGAAATTGAAGAGAAAATCGTCCATCCGTGCAGTTTCTGTGGAATAGTTAGCATTACTGAGATGTTGTTAAACCGTACAAGAACTTGATCTCCAAGATTGTGATGATCTTTATGATCTGTAAGATTGTGAATAGGTGGAAATTCTATGAAATTGATTAAACAGTAGTTGGTTTCTTTATTCTCGTTTTGGTTGGGTTCGAAAAATTATCGAGTAGTAAGAAGTTTAAGTTCTTCTTAAAACTTAAATACCCTGAACTTTTGGGATGTTTTCGAAACTTTTGGAAAGTTTCTCCATCACCTGGAAAGATCCCTGAAGTTCTAGGAAGCTCCCCAAACTTATGGAAAAATCCTTTGAATGTTTCCTATACTTTTCGAATGCTAAAAAAATCAAGTTTCCTGTTTATCTGTGACGTTTTCTAAAATTCTGGAAAGTTCCCCAATCATAGAGGAAAATGAAATTCTTGGAGGATCGCAGGACTACTGAGAAATTTCCTGAATTGCTGAATCCCCTGAGCATCTGGGAGCTTTTGGAATGTTCCCAGAACTTCTGGGAAATTCTCTGAAGTTTGAGATGTTTGCTGACCTTTTGGAAAGTTTCCTGATCTTTGGGGGAGTTCCGTGATTTTTGTGAGCATTTCCTGAAGTTCTGAGAAGTTTTTTTTTTAATTCATGAGAAACCTTGAACTTCAAGGAAGTTTCTTGATTTCCTACATGTTCGCTAAACTTCTAAGAAGTTCTGTATATGTCTAGCAAGCTTCATGAAATTATAAGAAGTTCACTTAACCTCTAGGAAGATCCGCAATCTGTTGAAAAGCTTCATGAATTTCTTGACTGTTCTCTGTTGGAAGTTTTCTAATTTTCTAGAAAGTTCCTTGAATTTTTGGGAAGTTCCCTGAACATCTTGAGTAGTTCTACGAACTTCTGAAAAATACCCAAAATAATCTGATAAGTTTTCTAAACTTCTGGAAGCCCCTTGAATTTCTGGATAGCTGCCTGAACTTCTGTGAAGAACACTTTGCTTTTGGAAACTTCCCTGAACTCGTGGTAAGCACCCTGAATTTCTAGGAAACAATCTGAATTTTAGGAAGGTTGTCTGAACTTCAAGGATGAATCCTTAATTTCTGGAAAGCTCCCCGAATTTCTGGAAAGTTCCCTGATTTTATGGGATGTTCCTTTGACATCAGGGAGAATAGCTAAACCTCGGGAAAGTCCAAGTCAAATCTAAAAAGTATACCGAGCTTTACGAGATTTTTTTCGAACTTTTGGCAGAAATTTTTTGTCCATCCGTGTCCATTGGGAGCGTAAATACTGGCCGTAAGTCTTAAGGACAGATTTGCAAAAAATCCTCAGGGTCACCAACCTCAAAGTTTTCGTCGAGAGAACTAGCTGAGGACATACGCCAACATCCGTTAGGCTGCAGTGCACCTATGTAACACTAAGGCCAACATATCCAGCTGCATCGCAACAGCAGGAAAAAGTCATCAGTTGACTCTAGTTGTCCCATAATGTTTAGGATCATATATTAGCTGGTTCTTTTTAAGTTTGCTGATGCAAATCAACTATAAAGATGTTAAAATAGACCACCGCTGAAGATGCTCTAAGCGGTACGTTTTGAACAGGCTGAACAATGAGATCGGTGGACGGGTAAATGACAAAAACGCTGCTCAAATCCTTCCATATGACAAAAATTCCCGATGACTTTTGAAATTCCCGCCTTTTTCCCGCATATTTCCCGATGACTTTGGATTCCCGCATTTTTCCCGAGTCTGTGGCCACCCTGAAATTTTGGTGTATTTCTCAAAATTTTAATATTGGCGGGAATAAACGTATTCTGATTATTGATTCTGATTTTTGAAGTATTTATAAAAAAATTAGCATCCGTTCTCAAGATATTTCCGATTTAATTTTATCATATTCGAATAATATTCGAAAATACAACCTTTTCATAGATTATTCGCGTTTCTCCAGTAACCACAAGACGTTTTTCGAAATTTTTCCTACAACTCTCTCTCTCTCTCTGACAGCAAGACGATTGGATGGACTATTCAAAATATATGGGGTAAAATGATTCAAACAGTATTTAAAAAAAAACCTTTTAACGTTTACCTATTTTGCTTCTTATTGTATACTTTATACATTGTGTGTAAAAATTTGAAGCTCTAACGTCAGTTTTGGAGAAAACTGCAGGGTGGAGAGATCTGAAGTGAAAATAGTGTCTCAAGAGTCAACTTTTAAAGCATTTTTAAAATCTCAACTATTTATGACTCTTGAGTCGCAAAAATCTATGTTAGTACGGAAAATGCTCAGTGTCCTAAGCCAAACGTGTATACAAAGTTTCGTTTAAATCAAAAAAATATCGAAAATAATTTCGACTTCGGAGTCGAGTTATTAGTCGAGACACTCAAGAAGTCTGCACATTGTAGACGGAATACGCGTATCTGTCAAGATAAGCAAAGGTAGTTGTAATTAAATGGAAAATACAAATTTTTCTTCTCATTTCTAGTTATTTACCTTTTGCTCTAATCTTCATTTCGTAAACAAGCAGCATTATTTTGAAAGATCAAAAACCTGATTGACAACAGGAAGTTCAAGTTTATCACCATACACTCGCTGGAGGCGTCTTTGTCCAATGCTTCTAACTTTTCATCCTCGACGAACATCGACATGTGTAAACATTATTATACTTCTTCTTGTTGACAAGCAAAGTAGATGCCACCCTTTTATTGGTATTTTCGGAGCGTCGTGCACACATTCGACGGTTTTGTTTGTTTACATTTATTTGCTTCATGGTCCTCTATCTATAAAGATGGACAGAATTATCTACAATGGTTTGAAAGTCAGCATGCGACATATCAAACTTCGTGGTTTTGCAAAACAAGATCAATTCGGAAGATTTTTGATCAAACTGACCACCTAGGGTGGTCCTTAGATATCCGAGTTCCACCGAAATGATGGCTATACTCAAATCATTAGTTGTAGTGATCCACCGATGGGTCCACCGACCTTTGGTGGAGTTGTTCCATTCGCTTTACCACTTAGAAATAGATAGTGCTCTTTCGAATACCTCTTGGACCACGTTGTTCGAAGCACTCTACATCCTCTTTTATGAAAATGCCCATTGACATCATCCCTGCTAGGACGCAGACCGCGTCGCGTGATACCGTCCGATATGCACTAACCACTCTTAGGCATATACTCTCTAGCTTACTCAGGAAACTCTTGGTACTCAAGACGGTGATCCAAGCCGGCTTGCCGTACCTAAGTATGAACAGGGCGACACTGACCAGGAGCTTACGCTTACTCCCTTGCACCGCCAAGCTATTCGACATCATGCAGGATAATGCCGTGGCTGATACAGGACAGCTTATCGTCGATCATGACCCTAAGAACCTCAAAGACCTCTTCGATTCAATTTTCGATTGTTAACAACCATGACCTCAGTCTTATGATGGGCTAGCTTCCTGGAACTCATCCATCTCTCCACAATGCCAATGGAGTGCGAGGCCGTTAGCTCCACCTCTTCGATGGATTCACCACTCGGTTCCCGATTGATTCGGGGACTCAAGCCGTAGTACCTCATCGTACATCGTGTTTCATGTCACCTGACCCAGGATTGAACCTTTGTGGGACGCCTGCGGTGATCTGATCACGATTCTGGCCTACCTCAGTATTCTACACCAGTACCCGATTCTGGAAATAACTTCCCAGAATCTTGTGCAGGTACCCAGGAACCTGAAGGCGTTGGAGCGAGTCGGCGATAGTCTATTGAACGCATTTTTCACGTCAAGGGTGACACTGCACAACAGTGGACTAGACTATAGATCTATATGCCTATGGATCCCCTGGTGGCTTCCTTGTCTTCGGTAGCAACACTAAGGTCTGAATTTTCCATGCGTTCTTCGAAGACACCCTCGTCCAGACACTTTTGCATCACCGCCCTGAACATTTTGAGAGCGAGCAAGATAGCCGTCTTGATGACCATGTTCGGCTGGGTCACCATGCCTCCATCGCTATGACAGCGTTATGGTCTGGGATACTGGAACGCTGGTCATGAGACAAATCTACGGCGGCGGGGAGGCAGGGACTCGGGTCGTGGTTCGGAAAGAGTCCCACAACGATCAGCTGCAGCAGCTTTGGCGATTGCTGGGTTGGAGTCGCCGTCCCTCTGGTTTTGGCCATTACTACCCGATAGGCGTCACCACACGGATTGGCCTTCTGATACAAGCCCCCAAAAGCAGGCTCGCTCTACGCTTGATTCTTTTGGCGTTGGATCGCGCCCTTTGCTGATCTGGATGTTCTGATGTTTGGGAGCAAGCCAAGTGCTACATCTCTACCGAACAGCATGGCTTCATGCCCGGTCGTTCTGTAGCTACACCCAAAAGTTGAAAAGGTGGCAAAAAATCAATTGCAGTTTTTGCAATCATGTCTTGAGAAATTCGCATGATTTAGAAAAGTCAATTTTGCCCATCATGATCCACAAAGCGTTTTATGACATAAACGAAGCCATGCAAGTGTGTGCAAGCGGTTGGCAGCACACAGATTCCTCGAAATAAATTTATCACTGTGTGCTTAGTGCCTCGGAAGTCGAAGCAACCGTTGGGTTTTTGTTCAATCGTCAAAAACTTTTCAATATGGGAGATCGAAGTAGGTCGCGCTCCGGGACTGACGTGTTTGTGCTCCGCTGCTTGTTTTATCTGCAAATTTTCGAGAGGATTAGATAGTGGAAGTTGTTGTGTAGTGTTGAGCTTTTCATCTTGATAGTGATTCGGTCGCTGAAGAGTTGATTGCGGTCCAACACGAGGCTTTCGACTGGTGTGGGAACAAAGTGTCCCCGGTGCAGACGCAGCCCCGAACGTGCAGCCTTGCGGCGACAGGAGGAGCTCGAGTTCACCCGCGTCACTCGGAGATGTTTGGTTGATGGTCGTGGAGCGTTCATGGTCGGCCATCTCCTTAGGAACGGAGTGTTGTCTGGAGGGTGCGCGGACCTGCTCCGGTTGCTCGATGTTGCAGCCATAGCAGTGGAATGTTCTGGAAACCCGGGTGAGCTCTTTCCATTTTCTCCTTTTGTGTCCCATTCCAGTTTTTTTTTTGGAATATTTTTTGTGTATGAGATTTGTATGTTTGGTGGGCTTTGAGTGATGTGTTGACATCCTGGAAGTAAGGAGCGACTTGTGGCCCTCGCATGTTCCTGTCTCACGCGTCTGCAGGTCGTGCGATCCCGGAGGATTGCCGGCTGAAGCGTGGAGACGCTTGTTGTCAATTTGACAATATTAGTGTGACGGGGTGCGAATGAAGATCGTGTACTTTTGAATCATATTGTATGTTTTCAATTGTCATTTGATGAATGGTTTCGGCACGCTTTGGAATTGTCTTTGCAGTCCAAGACCATTTATCTTGGGAGCACGGAGCTCGATTCAGGGCTCAATTTGTTTTTGAGTATTACAGCATGAACATTTAAATTTCATTTCTGATCTTTTGTATACACAAAGTTTTTTTTTTTTTGCACAATACGTTCCACTTTTGGTATGGAACCGTGTGGAGGGGACTGAGTAGAGTTGATGGATTCGCATGCATAAACATTTTATATTGCTAAAGTTTTGTTGACTAAAGATTCGTTGCATTTCCATGCAGTGGCCAGGGTGCAGTTTTTTTGGATTTTGGGTGTTTACACCAGAAGTTGTGCTTTTTTTTGGAAGACTGCCGTATGATTGCTTTTGGCCCGAGACGTGAGGTGTGACTTGAGTTGGGTCGGAACAACTTCCGTTCTGGAGTTGTTGCCGAGAACAGCCCCTGTGGGGAGGGACCGTGCAGGAAGGGACCTTAGTGTAGGCACTGTTTTCATAAAACGCTGACATGTGGCCGTGAGCTGGATGAGCCATTTATTTCAGAAATCATCAAGCCGGGATCTTCTATCGCTTGTACCGCTATCGTTGGAATGTGGCTAGTATAAGGAAGACTTTTTAAAGGATGTCTTCTAGAAAAATGTGATGCTTTTCAGAGGGGCTTCATAAATGCTTTATTTCAGGTGTATGATTGTTGTAATGAGCAACTCCGTTTTTCAGCTTTTCCAGGACCTTTAGGATATTTGAACGCACTTTTTTGTTTTTTGTTTTCAGTAGCAGTCTAGTGAATGTCAGTTGCATTTTTTACATATATCTTTTTGGTGCAATGTTTGGATGGATACAGTTTTGTTGTTCGGTGGCGCAAGTCCGGGTACGGTGTTTTGTAGTAGACTGCATCGGGCATGTCACGCTATCTTTTGTTTTGTTGACCCATTGTCCGGTGGCGTGAAATAGAATTGCAGAGAGATGTAGAGGGGTATTAGTAAGATGTGACTCATAGTAGGAAGGCATGGAAGATCGCATGTTCCAGAGTGTTTGATGTACGGTGGGGTGTGGAGACCAGGAAGGGAGTAAACATAAAGTGTGGCTTGACCGGAACCTGGAGATGGCTAGGTGGCACTGTTCCCGGGTCATGGTGATGCGATGTGAGACCGGCGGTCGGAATAGTAGGTGTGGGAATAGCATGGTGAGTTGGCCATGGTTTCGATATGTATGTATATATTTGTATATGTATACATGTGTATGTATGTGTGAATGTTCATTTAATTTTATAATGCATAATATATATATATGATCACATCACTTATCAAGGTGAATCCTGATCCATCGAGCCCTATCTTACTAACATAGAAAAACCTCCTTCCTGTGACCTTTGTGGGGATGCAGAGGTAAACACGGTCCCTAATCAGCAAAGGTCACACTAACTTTCCTTCCCTATTCCCAACTGATTGCAAGGACGTGGCCGGCGCCGTTATTGATTATTAAAGAAATTGAGTCACTGAAACGTGTACATTGAGAATGGTCGGTTACTCCCAGCCCCATTCAGTTGATTCATTGTGCAATTTCACTGATTCTGATCAATCACGGAGTAGCAACCATCGATACGTGCAGTCAGTCAAGCTAAGCTAAGCTAATCGTCAAAAACTTTTCAATATGGGTGAGACAATAGCATAGAATGCCGCGACGGTATTGGCCACTGCTAGAATTCCGCTGTCAAGTGTTCTATTTTTATTTTCACTAGTCATCACACTCCGATCTCAATCGCTTCAAGTTTGCCCATTTTTATGAAATAAACGAAGCCATGCAAGTGTGTGCGAGAGACATTTGCTTCATTGCTGTTTCGCTGAGTGCGTCGACTATCGAAGTAACTGTTTTATTCCTATTATTTCAACTTGTTGAAGTGGCTGAATTGTTACAATCTAGAGCCGTGACGCAGGCGGCCTCGGTTCGAATCTCAATTGCGTATCGTGATTGTTTTTTTTTGTGAATCTCATCTAATACTCAACACTAATACACTGCACAACCTCACTCACACATTGAATTTTTCAAAGCGATTTGATGTGTTGCTTTTTTGCCCACGACCAATGTTGCATTTTTTCTCCAAGTTACGATCCATTACGAGAAATGAAACAAATTCTTGCAAAATTGCATTACAATCCTACTTTTTTTATTTTTGGTGTACGAATATGTTTGATTTCACCACTACCTGCTTCGAGCAATTGGAAAATAGAGCGCAAGTCGACGTGATCGTCACTGATCTCAAAACAGCCATTGACTCGAATTACCATGATATTCGGCTGGCAAAATTACCCAATCTGTGTGCACCGGACCGGATAGCAACCAGGTTTCGCTCTTATTTAGCTGGTAGAACGCTCCGTGTCAATCTCGATTCCTGTGTGTCCATAAGTTTCACGAATTCATCGGTCCACAGTAAGTAGGCACTTACTCTTCTGTTCTTTAATTACGTAATGCTTCTTCTGAGATCTGGCTGTGGCTTTGAACAATATCAAAGACAGCACCAGACTGCAATCATTGCTGGACACATTTGTTGACTGTTGTCGTCGAAACAAGCTGACTGTGAGTGTTCCGAAATGTATGGTAATGTCTTACTTCCCCATCACTCGACCGATTATTTACGACGATAACCAACGGAGAGTTCCCACGATTTGGGTATCTTGCTAAATCAGAAGCATATGTTCAATTTTGGTGATTGCTAAAGTTAATCGTCAACTGAGGTTTAGCGCAAAAATTTCCAGAGATTTCACCGATCCTTATTGCCTGAAAGCACTCTACTGTTTGCTTGTTCGCCCAATCCTGGGAAACGAAGCCTTGATCTGCATGCCTTATCAACTGACATGGAGTTCATTAGAATAGTATTGCGGAATCTGCTAAACTGCTGTCCTCTATTAAACCTCTCACCATATTTGAACCGGTGTAGAGGCCGTTGAATATAATCTATAAACTGAGTGAAATTAATATTAGGACAAGACTCAAAAGGCTTCCGTTGCGTTTATCGTTTCTGTTACCTAAGTTTTTGGTCAACATTCTAGAACTTACATAAAACACTGCTCAACTGGATAAATTAATTTGTGTTGCTAACTATAAATTAATTATTGAAAATACATTTGAATTCTTCCACAGCAAATAAGTCTAAGGACAAAGTAAAAGTTTCAACAAAAAACGTCACACTACCAAATGTCATGTAAATTTCTGTCCCCTGAGACCGACACATGTAAGCGTCCTGTAGCACATAAGGATGAGTTGAAAGAGATGAGGATATAACTACAATCAAACACATCTTTCGTCGAATTACGTATGTGTCAGTTTCAGGAGACAGAATTTTACACAAAATCTTTCTTTACGTTCCCCGACTTTACTTTTACAAACATAAATTACGCCTCGTGTAAAATTCATAATTTCTAAGTGTGTAGTTTATTGCATAAAATTAAGAGTAATTAATAATGCGTTACTCCTTCCATGTTCTTAATTACCTCCATCTGTGGTCACGCCACAATGATGTCAT
Organism: Aedes japonicus; assembly: GCA_034211315.2. Lineage (NCBI taxonomy): Eukaryota > Metazoa > Arthropoda > Insecta > Diptera > Culicidae > Aedes > Aedes japonicus. The sequence continues at coordinate 4,568 of JASCZW010016718.1, read as the reverse complement.
CACTTCAAACTTGCTTTATTCTTGCTGCTACAATAGCAGCTCGGAGTTGAAGAAGGGTGTCAAACATACGCCCATGTTGGAAAACTCTTCGGGAAAGTAGGCCCCAAACCTTCTCGATTGGATTGAGATCTGGGCTACATGCTGGCCATTCGGGAACAGGGATGTTACTTTTCGCAAGAAACGATTTCGTGTTACGTGCAGAATGGCAAGCGGCAATATTTTCAGTGAATGGGCTGAAAACTTCGTCCAAGAGCTGTACATCCTTTTCCGAATTTATTCTGGTTGAAATGAAACACACTGGTGTTTTTCAAGCAAGACTAAAACTTGCCCAGATCATCAGAGTGCTCCCTCCAAAATTTCTCGATTCCATTTGTGGCTTTTCGCGTCTTATGTCCTGCCAACAGTTAGTTGATCCATCCGGTCCATCTAAATTGAATTTCTTTTCATCGCTGAACACCACATTTTTCCACTCTTTTTCCCAGAATTGATAGTTTTCTGCAAATTCCAATCTTGCTTTTTTATGTCGAGGCAATTCTACCATATTTGGTATTATTATCACTGCTTAAAATTTGCTGCGCTCGTCATTTAGATACTGGTAGATTCAATTCCTTACTGATATCACCCGGAGAAAGCCTACAATTGATTGCCAGTCGCTTAATTTCACGTTTTGCGCATTCTGAAACCGATGCAGGACGCCCTTTTCTCTTGATGGTCGCATATTTCTCACGCAATTTCACGAAATTATGAACCACCGTTTTGCTCCTTCCTATTCTGCTTGCAATCTCACGGATTGACAGGCCATTTTCACGATGGGGCTGAATGTCTCCGCGCTCAAACTTTGAAAGAGTGGTCGATTTCGGCATTTTCTGAAAACCAAATAAAAAATATGAAAATCAAAATTAACGATCATCAAGTGATGAGTGTGATATTATAACAATGGTAATATATGTTTTTAAAACTTACGAGGCCAGCTAACGCAAAAACAATATGCTTATCCTTATAATTACTGCTTTCTAAGCAGATGAAAACAGTCGACATCCCGTGTTTAAAGACAAGTCATCACCGAAACTGTGTAGTAAACGAGAGAAGACATGAAACACACAAAACTGGAAAACAAAAGGTTTGCGTAAATGAACCCAATTTTAAATAATTGCAAAATTTCGGTAGTTCTTATATATATATTTCTTTCAGTGTACATATAAAAATGAATTGTTGTCTGAGAGTCTGTCTGACTCTTTCGACTCGGGAACTACTGAATCGATTTGCGTGAAAATTTGTATGCAGAGGTTTTTTGGGTCGCGGAAGGTTTATGTGATGGTTAGAATCCCCCAAGGGGGGAGGGGGGGTGGTCGGCAGGGGCTTTAAAACAAATGAAAAACATATTTCTGCATAACTCGAGAACTAATCAAGAAAATGAAACCAAATTTGGCATGTGGAGGTATTTTGAAGACAAGGTTTGTAAGGAGATTTTAGTACCCCCCGTCTGGGGGAGGACAGGGCAGGGGAGGCAGGATTAATCATTTCAAAAGAAAAACAGATTTAATAAACATAAAGATTACAAAGATGATAATTTGAGAATGTTTTGAAAAAAAAAAAATAGTTTCCCGAGATTGTAGAAGATCATGAGAATCGGGTGATTCATGAAAACAAAAGTAAAGTTAGTAATCGTTCGATACTGGTTCCTCAGTTTTAAACTTTTCTCATTTCCAACTTTGTTTCCAACAGTAAGAACAGGCACGTTACATTCAAAGCAAAAGTATGCCAGTGAGTGCGAAACACACAACCATTTGGGACTTGCCTTTTCCGCATCTAGGATTCTTTCTATGGCAACATACCCTCTCGTCACACTCATCTCGATCCCATATCCATTAGCTTCCTATTAGAGCATCCCCCATGGCAACCTACTCCTACTATCTCAATCCATCCCCATGCTCGTGCCGAACCAACTCGCAACAAAGCCGTATGGCTCGAGGAATTATCAATCGCACGCTCTGCTCATCATTAAAACTGCCGAAAACCTGCCCCCCGTGCGAACATATGGGAATTTTACCGGAAAAGCTGGTCAAAATTCCGAAATGAAAAATTCATGAATTTCATTTTTTTTCGGTGTAGCTACGTAAGCTTTCAACACAGAATCATCGCACTGTCACAGAATATATCGCCCGCGTATTATTTCTGGACAAAATAGTCATAAGGTCGACAGTAACGTTCGTGACCAATGACATCTAGCGTATTTTTCTGGGATCTGCATGCTCCCAGAAACAAATTAGCACCAGAAACAGATAGAGGGAGTTATTATAGATGTAAGCAACCTGGCATTTCCAGGAAATTTTTCGCTTGAAGTCATTGTTTACAATTGTGACCTTTTGACGATTTTGCCTAGATCTGCTCATAACTTTGAGACTCAATAATTGTCGTTTGTCGCCCCTAAGCTTAGGACCATCCGATATTTTCTCCATATGATGGAGAATAAATGTATGTTTAGAGCATACTCTATTATATTATGTTTGTATTAGTGTCTACTGCTTTCACTTGTGGTGGTGGTGACAGATGTACACTTCAGGATCTGTGTTTATTCAGTCATTAACATGTTTTTCTCTTGTTCACTTGCTTTCTTCGTGAGTTTTGAGATGTTTGTGGCGCTAAAAATCAAAACGTCGAGGGGAAAGGCACTCACCGATAAGGGAAAAGGTAAAATTGAAGCATTCCTACAGAAGAATGCCGTCATTATTGAAATAGCTCGCCATGTGGTGCTCAACTATTTGAAAAATCAAGAAGGATACTGTACAAACTGTTGTGCAGCTCGTCGATCGAACCTTTCGGGACGACACAAACGTAGGATTGTTAAATTTGCTTCGAATTCTTCAAAATCGCTGAGGCAGATCAAGCAGGACCTCAGTTTGTATGTTTCCCGGGAGACTGACCGTCAGGTTTTGATCAAAAGTCCGTTCATTAAACGGGCTAAAAAGACAAAAGCTCCACACCTGACTCCGTCTCACACCGCAAAATGCTTGAACTTTGCGCAGAAAAATATGAATCGACAGTGGGATACGGTAAGTTATCAGCCAGACCACTCCTGATGCAGTGCAATTTAAATTATGTATATTGCATACTTTGAACAGGTATCTTTAATGCTTTTTTTCTCGCAGACGATCTTCAGCGACAAAAAAGTTTAATCTGGATGGCCCCGATGGTTCTAACTGGCACGATTTGAGGAAGAATGAGCAATATTTTCTATCCAGAACGTTGGAGGAGGTTCATGGATCGGTTCTTCTGCATCCGGTAATCTCGGAATCACCTTCACGTCTTCCAAGCTGAATAGCAGGAACTGTTACCTTTCATGCGTAGATTTCGGTGCCATAAAGTTTGCTTTTCAGCAGGAAAACGCTGCTATTCACACGAGCAAGGAACTAAAATAGATCAACTTGACTGGCCAACCCGGTTCTCGGATTTAAACCTTTGAAAAACCTCTGGAGGATCATGGTACGCAGGATTTATCCGGAAGGAAGACACTACGCCACTGTAAATGAGCTGAAATCGGCTATTTCTGAGAGATGGGGAAATATTGAGAAGACTGTTCTCCAAAACTTGGTGAACAGGATGCCAGAACCGAATGTTCAAGTTATTAGGAATCTATTTCCGGGAATTCCGGGATAGCAGTTCAGCCGCAAATTTTTGGAAACCTTCCCAAACTCCGGCTCTTGCATCACCAGGAAACCGTACGTTCCGAACTATTCAGTCGGCGTCGGGAGATGGCGCCATGGATGGCGGAATTACTAAACCGCGACGCGCAGTAAACAGTACTATGGAGACCTTTTTCAGTTCGACACTGTCCCGCCTTTTGCTGTCGTCGCTTCTGACAAAGAGGCTCTCCAAACTGCGAATTCAGGCAAGTACCCACAATTTGTAAAACGTACTCTTCCTGATGAGTCTTCCGATTCCAGCATTATTTCTCCTGCTGATGCTTCCACTAAGACCACCGTTATCAATCTGCCTGCCAATCTACACTCTCTGTCATCTCACCCATGCTCGTCATCAACATACATCGACCGTAACTCTCCAAGCTGCCATCTATGGCAAGTATCCTTCATCTAATGACGTTGCTCGGGCTGATGCTGCCTCATCTTGAAGATCTCTGCCTGCCGAATCCTTTGCCCCCTCATTAACAGCCCTTCTGTACTACCAGAACGTAGGTGGTATCAACAGTTCGCTCACTGAGTACCAGTTGGCATGCAGTGACGCATGCTACGATGTATGCGCCTTCACGGAAACCTGGCTTAATATAAACACATCATCGAAGCAGCTGTTCGACGACACGTATTATGACTACCGGCTAGACCGATCGTCGCTCAATAGGTAGAAGAAAATCTGGTGGTGGAGTTCTTCTCTGCCTGCGCTCGACTTCTGAAGCCTCAGAAGACTCAACGGTTGAATATGTTTTGGGTGGTGATATCCAATAAATCAGGGACTCTGTTAATCTGTGTGGTCTCGCCCGATCGTGTTCGTGACAGAAGCCTTATCGAAAAGCACGCTCTTTCTTTGTATTGGATCGTTTCACAAATGGGACC
>JASCZW010016717.1:0-18239 GCA_034211315.2 Aedes japonicus | reverse complement strand
CAGCAATGCAACTCAAAAATTTATCAATATGACTTGGATTGGAGATAGGTACTTTATAGTTTACCCATTTTTTTGGAAAAATCTTTGTGGACTTCCTAAACCTTTTTGTTTGTTGTTACTAAACTCTACCACATGTTGATGACTTATGTGGAACTTGGGAGTGGAAGGAAACTGAGCCACTTTCCACGCTTTACAGAACTCACTGATACAAGTACCTATCTCCAATCCAAGTCATATTGATAAATTTTTGAGTTGCATTGCTGCTTACAATACCCTTCACATTGAATGATAATGTATCTGCAAATTTATATTATGCCAATATTATCTTAGTATCAAGTAAATCCTGTCAAATTCTTGACAGTTCTCTGTTTATTTTAAGTATCTTTTTGTTAAGCTTCAAGATTCAGATTGTTATAAATGATGTTTTGACTTTTTTTTTAAACAAACCGAAAAGCTTCTTCTATCTGCACCTCCATGAGAATGGTAAAAAACTACAAACGAAATTTCTAAAAAAATCGCCATTGAAATATTTTCTTCCTTCACAATTCTTATTTCTAATCACATTTGCAATCTCTCTACGAAGAAAAATTCAGAGTACATGACAGTTTGACAATAATCGAGATTTGGATACACTGCCCCGACCTTGGTCTGATTGCTACCCGCACTGAACTATTGTAAAAACATGGTTGCATTTCGGTTACTATAACCGATATATACCAATCAGTCTAATGTGTCGCAATAATTATCGACTCACACTTAACATAGCTTAGCTTAGCTTGACTGACTGCACGTATCAATGGTTGCTACTCCGTGATTGATCAGAATCAGTGAAATTGCACAATGAATCAACTGAATGGGGCTGGGAGTAACCGGCCATTCTCACTGTACACGTTTCAGTGACTCGATTTCTTTAATAATCAATAACGGCGCCGGCCACGTCCTTGCAATCAGGTGGGAATAAAAAGGGAAAGTTAGTGTGACCTTTGCTGTTTAGGGACCGTGTTTACCTCTGCATCCCCACAAAGGTCACAGGAAGGAGGTTTTTCTATGTTAGTAGGATAGGGCTCGATGGATCAGGATTCACCTTGATATGTGATGTGATCATATAATATAGTTCATACAATTCAGGGGACAAAATGGATAACAATTACCTGTTTCGCTCCGCGTTTTTGAGAGCACTTACCACCTCTCAATTGTCTTAAAATCCTTTGCGGGGCCGACTGGTTGGCGTTCTGCTTCTTCCAAGGTATCTAAATGATGCCTATCCAAACCCGCCATGCTTGCCCCATATGGCATTGCAGGTGAACGAAAATAGCATCATATCTCGAACTTAACTCCTCCAACCCATCAACATCGTCGCTACCTTTTCGTTTTCTTCAGAATATCCACCTGCTCCACCTGTTTGATCAAAATTTCCTCCACCGTAGCCATTCTTGGCTCAACCGGCTTGCACTTGCCTACCAAACTACCAAACTCAACTTTTATTCATATAGCAAGGATTTTTTTTTCAATAGGGCGAATCTAACAATGAGAGATTTTCTCCTCTCTCGCTCTCTTACATTTATTACAGCGCCATTATAAAAGTTCTGAGGGTTTCTTTAGTACTGATTGAAACAAAACATTGCTGGCTAGCATACTCTACAAAAAGTAGAATGAAAAACGTAAATCTGAATGGAATAGGAATGAAAGAGAAAGTAATCAAAGAGAGCCTCTCAATTTCAGATTCGCCCTAATGAAAAAAAACCCTAGATATACACTTTTACCGGGTTTAAACACTTTCAAACATGCGCTTCTTCATTTCACATTCGTATACATACCGTGCTACCCCGAATTTTCATGGTGGCCAATCAGTATGCTTCATAACTAATTGCTAGTACATCACACTTACCACCACTTTCTTTGTTTCTTGTTTCTCGCCACCGAACAATTGGTCACCGAAACAATAGCTTTGTCCGAAAATCTCCGACGCCACGAGCCCCTGGGTCTGCCTCTGCTGCGATGTCCTGCTGGGTTCCTATCTTGTTTGCAGATTCCGCTTCCGCTCCTCTGTAGTGTGTGGCCGAACCACATCCACTTTCGTTCTCGAATTTCCACTGATATCGGTTTCTGTTGGCATCGACGATGGAGCTCAGCATTTGAAGTACAATTGTGAGGCCATCAGACACGAATTACATACCGCAGGCATCGGTTAATGAAGACCTGCAGCTTTTTAGTAATCTCCGCTGATACGTACCACTTCTCGCTCACGTTTGAGTTGAAAATTCGTGCACCTATGTCGCTCCTGGATCCTCCGTCTGACGCTATGTGGCTGCTAAGATATTGGAAGCTATCGACTTTCTCCACTGCTAGCCCCGCCACCGTAAAATTGGAAAGATTGTCCGCATTGACATCCAACAATTTAGTCCTGTTGACGTTGATGGTGAGCCCTCCCGCAGAGGAGCTTTCGGCGAGGCCGTTAAGCTTGCTCTACATATCAAAGCACCGTTGCGTTAACATAGCAACGTCATCAGGCAAATCGATAGCCATAGTGATAGGCTGCCAAAGCAGCCCACGGTTCGGTACATGGTCAAAAGTATCCCAATGATCTCGTCGATTTCGGTGAAGAAAAGTAGCGGTGATAATATACCTTGCCTCACACCGGCGACTACCCGCATGCAGGACTCTGCATGTGAAAGCATCGTACTGCGCTTCAATGAGGTTGACGATTATATCCGGGACTCCTTTGCGTCTCAGCGAGGTTGAGTCAGTCGAAAGCTTTTTCGTAGTCAATGAATACCAAATAAAGGGGACTCTTGGAATCTGTTGACCTGCTCTAAAATGATTTGGAGCGTGAGACACAAGATATTCCGGCACGGAATCACGCCTTCTGCCGCTGGAGAGTCGCGTCGATCTTCTCCTGAATCCGGTTTAGGATAACTTTGCACAGGACTTTGAGAACAATACACAGTAGCATGATGCCTCGCAAATTGTCGCCCACAGTGAGGTCTCCCTTCTTGGGGACCAGTATCCAGTCGGCCGGAAATGTCGCGGTGTCCTAGATATTACACATTTGTGCGGATAGCATGGGGTCAGCTTTGAGCATCTCTGCTTGCTGACTCCACTAGCCAACACTCCGCTCTGATAGCGGGACACTGATGTTTAACTGCTGTATTCCACAATCGTCTACTTTCCCAATGATTAGTTCTGAAAAGAACTAACGCTCAACTCTTCACAATCTTTCTACTACTGTTAACACTATTTATTGATCTTCATGGTGTTGGATACAAATTACTTCTGTCTTCTAACTTTGAATGACAACTCTTTATATACGCTTTGCTCAATGCATTAGATAAATGATTCACCAATTAGAATCTTTTACGTTGTAAAAATAATATTGATTAGTATGAGTGACTAATATCCCGCGGTAGTTTTCGGGGTTAGTGTGTGTGGAAGGAAAGTAGAAAGGAAGGAAAATAACACAAATATACGATTCGGCTTTGTTGCGTTGCATGGCTATCGGCTATCGCGATGCTGGGTACGATCTGACGATTATCCGCAATTAGCCGCATCGATCTCCTGCAATGATGGGGCCCTCGGAGTTGACGCGAGTGAAGCGCCGCATCTGTGGACGATCATGCCGAGAGATTGATGGTTGATTGGACGTCGTAACTTGCAGAGTGGTTCGAAGTGCTCAAACCAACGGTTCAACTGGTCAGTGGGGTCGGTAAGTTACTGCTCAGTTGCATCCTTTGCAGGAATCTTCGGGTTCATCCTTGCTCCACTCAGGCGTCGTGGGATATCGTTGCATTTTCAGATGACCCACTAGAAATTATTCATAAAAAAAGTTGATTTTCACTTCTACATTGTCAAAATAAACTATACCTACTCAAAATATAATAAAGTGAAGTTTCATGAGCTTAATTTCTGTGTACATTATTGATGCTCGATATTAGGTATTATTCGATATAAGGACTGTTCATTAAAGAAAATGGACACCTGTTTATCAATGGTTTAGGGTTAAAACTTAACGAAAAATTGTGAATTTTCGCTCAGTGTGTAAAAACATTGTTTACTTTGGCAACACACCTGAAAAATCGAAAAAAGTGAGAAATTTCGAACGATGGGTCGGATCAGCTTATCAACTCGCAGATTAATTCTGCACAAATGGTTTTCCGAAAAGTTGTCGTTTCGAGAATTGGCAAAAAGCGTGAAGTGCACTAAATCTGCAGTGTTCAAGATTGTTAAGAAGTTTGGAGAAACGTGTTCTCTTGAAGATTTACCGAAATCTGGACGCAAAAAGGGGGCATCGGACCAGAAAAAGGAGCTGGCAGCGGTACGCCTTTTGAAATTTGTGAAAAAGTGGACATTAGCGTCGGAACTGTGCAGAATATCAAAAAGCGTAACAATATCAGAACCTACAAGAAGCAGAAAGCACCCAAAAGGACGGATTCACAGAAAGCTTCTTCGAAAATACGGTCACGGAACTTGTATGACGTTCTCCTCCAAAAGCCGAACCGGTGCATTTTGATGGACGACGAGACGTACGCCAAATTGTATTCCAGTACACTTCCGGGGCCGCAATTTTTCAACGCTGAGCAGAGGACAGATGTGCATCATGTGCGATACATCCGAACCGAAAAATTTGGGAAAAAGGTTTTGGTGTGGCAAGCCATTTGCTCCTGTGGCTTGAAGAGTTCTTCATATTTCACAACGGGCACAATCAACGGTGAAAATTACAGAAAAGAATGCATCAAAAAACGGCTTCTACCCATCTACCGAAAGCATACGGATCCTCCATTGTTTTGGCCGGATCTGGCATCTGCTCACTACGCTTCTGCTACGTTGGAGATGCTCAAGAAGGAAAAAGTCGATTTTGTCGAAAAATGCCAAAATCCCCCAAACTGCCCTGAACTGCGTCCTATCGAAAGATACTGGGCAATAATTAAGCGGCATCTTAAGAAAGATGGAAGAGAAGCAAGCTCTGTTGACTGCTTCAAGAAAATTTGGTCTGCAGCACAACGAAAAGTTACGGAGAAAGTTGTGCAGAATCTAATGGGAGGTATCAAGAGAAAAGTCCGAGCGTTCTTCAGAAATGAGAAGTAAATATTCAAACTCACGTGAATTCGGTCATATGTATGTTGATTTTCATTTATATAAAGCAAACTTATGAATTTGTTCGAAAATAAATATTTTCCTTTAAGAAACAAGTGTCCGCTTTCATTAATAAGCAGTCGTTAAAGTCGTTTCTGAAAATTGAAATGTACCGGCACACTTGTTTTCCGTGTGTATCTCTTCGGATTAAAAATAAGAGCTAGGTTATATCAGGGATAAAACCACAAGGTTAACGTAGGACCGCGTTGGTGTGTCCCTTCTTATGAAGTTTTCTACATACTGAACCATTGGTTACGGTTGTCAGTTCGGGCTTATTGAAAAATCTCAGTGGAGTTTACCACTCTCGACATATTGCCTCAAACAATTCAAAATGTTCTACTTTTGATAATATGCAAACATCGTTTTCCGCTGGAACTGGAAGGTGTCCGGCTCCGGTATGGCTTCGGAAGTGGATGCCACCCACGCGGATTATCAATTTTTACGACCCATTGCCACGGCAATAGGTCGAGCCGGGAAACTTACAAACCTTTGCAGCGCTTCCTTCTGGCTTGTAGATGAGCAAGCGCAGGCGATAATTTGCGAGCCAGACGCGCAATCGCGAGAAAACGAACGAGATAGAAGAATCTTTGTAACGAAAGATCGAAAATTAGAGCCGTACATGCAGCTCAATCGAACTTGAATATCCTGATGAAATCATTTTGGTTCGAATCGTGTGCTTTATACTGGCGTTGATAGGATTGCCTTCAAAAAAGTAAGGCACGAGAATGCAAATTTCATAAGAGAGGACGGACTTAAGTTATAAACCACACAACGGCAGCAATACTAAATAAATTTGTAGCTAAGAGCAGGGGCTATGGCTGTATTGAACATGAATGAAACCTAACGAAATAAAAAGAAGAAGACAATGTGAACCATTTGCCACCCGTTTTTGAGGACCAGGAAAGGGAAACCGCATTTTCAACCTGTTCATGTGCAGATTTGTATGGGAGCAAAAGTTGGTCATTTTTAAGTAAAAAGTTGAACTATTTCTACTAATAGTACTTAATTGAAAATTTAATCAAAAACATTTGTAAATTTTTCTGATCAAATGGTATATAAATGAAGTTGTCAAACCGTACTTATTAGCGTTCAAAAAGCTTTCACTTTTGCGTAACGCTCTCATTTTCAAAATTTTGAAATGACACCCGGTATGACACAGACGAAAAATAATGCGACATTCACAGATAGTCAATTTTTGTACGTAGCACATACAGACAGTCATCCTATCGGCCTTCGTGGATATCTAGGGGTTATTATACGCTTTACATCATGGTCCACCTCAAGAACCTATTTGTCAAATTCGATCCGATAAGAAAAATGCTGCAAGTCATCCAAACCGTCCATCCAGTAAGCTTATCTAATCTAACCACTCGCGACGGTCGCGTCAATATTTACACCAACTTCTAGAGTGTGAATCACAATTGCCCCCTTGAATGACATTCCACAATCAAGCGCAAAATTCGCAGCAAATATAATCGTCATTATCATCGCTTCTCGCGGCCTATAATTTACCTTGGGGAACTGAAATCAGCCAACCTTGGACTTCTGTTTGTACTCAACGGGAACAACGAAACAAAAACAACGAAATGATGATGAATGTGCTAATGCGCCGGTAGTTAATTTTGGACATCTCAATTCCCCCAGGTTTCACCTGGCAAATGTGATAACCGATTTTACAACTGAAGCGAAAAGTCGTGAACGTAAACCACCTATTACGTCATGCCGCTGACTGTAGCTATCAACAATGTTGACCACTTTTCCGAGGTTGGCGGGGGGCGGCGATGTGGTGATGCATCGTGATTCAGACCCAGCATGGATGGGAGTGTCCCGAACCGACCCAGCCCAACCCTACAATATACCATCGGCCGCGGGATTAGCCCGATTACCGCTGTAAGCCGTGATTAAGCCATATCACGTTCGGTTGGTTACTTGCACACTGGCATCATGCTTTGATATTTATTTATATTTTTTTCAAAAGAAGTTGTTGTGATAGGTAATTTACAGCCTCCGTGAATGATGTGATAAATGAGTTTGTAATCTGTGAAATTTTAACTTGGCCGCTAAACGTGACGCGTGGAATTTGTTCACACTTTCTCACCTGCTTTCTCACCTACAACAGTTATTTCACTACTAAGCTACTAGACCGCTTCGCACGAACCGAATACAAATTCCAACATCTCGCTAATGTTTGGTTGAACCAGTCTAATATGCATCGATTGTTCCTTCTTTCCCGCGTAATGGGTGTCTTATTTCTTCAGCTGAAAACTCGGAAGGGAGTCTACCATTTGTGCAAATATTTTCGCTTTCCGTGGCGAATTGGCACTTCGAGTTGGTGGCGACAATTTGAACCTGCGCCATGTGGCAATTACATATAACAACTGGTTGCTTCAACACGAGATACTTGCGTTAAAAGGCTCTGTTCGATATCTACAGGCATCCCCCGAAAAGCGCGGTTGGCAGTGTCATCCCCAATCAATTGATCTAATTTTCCGTTGGGGTCAAATTCGTGGTTGACCCCAATTATCACTCACCGCCCAATCCGAGGGGTTTCCTGTACTTGTATACCTTTAGTCTTTACCGTTAAGCAGCTTGTCGCCTTCAGCAGAAAATTCTTATTTTTTCGTTTGTTTGCTCTACAAACTAAACCTTTCCACCCACCCTTCTCGTTGTCTATGCCGTGAGCCGTCTTCTTTATGAAAGCAAAGAACTTACAAATTATTAGCTGGCCGGTCGAACCACGTTTCTCGAAACGTTGCTTGTTTTTTTTTCTTTGTCGTTGTCATTGCGGCCTTTGGGTTGTTTTTCATTTGATGCCACAATTTCAAGTCAGAAGAGAAGAACAAAGTTCAGTATGCTTAGTAAATGATCCTGGGATGGCATGGCTAGTGTTTGAGAAAGGACTTTTGCTTTGAATTTTCCGTCGAATAAGCCTATGAGCCAGGGAATTTTAGTCTTCAAAAGCATTGCTGCTACTATTATTAGCTCCATAACTTTAAATATGCTTAGGTCGTTTCCAGTGGTTTTCTATTATTTTAACAGTTAAGGACATCTTCAGCGGTGGTCTGTTTTTAGAACAAATTTATACTTGATTTGCATCAGCAAAACTTGAATAGAACCAGCTAAAACAGACCACCTTTGCGTTCCCCGCACCGGTGTGGGATTTCTTGTTGTTAAACCCGACAACACCTGTTATCCTGTCAATCATTCAACATCAGAAATCGAATTTTTTTTCAGAGATCGCAGATTTTTCACAAACTTTTTGCCATGGATTGATTTGTCAAAATATTTTTTTCTGCCAGTAGTGCGTCGTTAGCGGGCGACGAGGAATACTCTTTTGTTTGGCTGAGGGTAAGTGTGTGAATGCATGCATTTCATTTAAACGGTATTAGATAATGATTTGTTATTTGGCAGCGGAAAAACAAGAGCCGAAATGGAAAGGGTCACGTCCTGGAAGACGCCCCAACGTCGACTGTGATTTCCGTCTCGGCCATCAGAAGCTGTTCCCGGACTACTTTAGCGACACGCAACGTACGACGCACAGTGGCACAATTCTGAAATAAGACGGTCAAAAACATTTTCACCATTTTTTCATCATTTTATCGACTAGGAGTCTTAAGAAGAGTTGCTCAAAATTTTATCCCGCATCTTTTGTAGAACAAGTAATTTGATGAAAAGTTGCTGAAGACACTAAGTTTCTAAAGCCTAACCTTAAACAGATATAAATGGTTTTCTTTCAGCACTACCTTGAAGCTGGTTTTTTGAGATAATTAGTACTTTGTTCAAATTTGACGATTTCAATATGTTTTAATGCTCTTTGATGACCTCATTTTGATATATGATGGTTGAAGTGTCTGTGTGACGTCATAATCAACCGCCTCAAAAAGGGTGGGCGGTCCTAGCGGGGTCTTAAACAGATTGTATTTGAAAGATTATCTTATGAACAAGTATTTCTGAAATTTTCAGCGTTGGGTATTGAAGGGTACCTGGTAAAACATCAGTTTGAAATATTACAGGTTATAAGCCAATTAATATTTCGCATGTGAGGTAATGTTCAACAAATAAAAAAATATATGCTGGTCCTGGCGTGGGTCTCAAATATCAACTGTATTTGGAAGAGTATCTTAAAAACTAGTTATCCTGAAATTTTCAGCTGGATACCAAAGGGTACCTGGTTAATTTTTAATACGAAAAAGTTTAGTAGAAGAAAAACAAATATGCTGAGAAGTGTAATATTATTTGTACTAATCTATCTAGTACTAATTATTTAAAAATAAAACAGTTTCAAGGTAGTGCTGAAAGAAAACCATTTATAGGGTATGTGTCCCTTGACTCAGCCTATTATGCAACCAGCGATCACATTTTTCATTATAACTCATAAAGTTTTTAAGCTGTAAGCGAGATTCAACTAGTTATACACTTGCAAAGATAAGTTTGATAAGACATTTGGTAGCATGTATCACTAAAAGTTACACAACTATTTTTATAATGCCATAAACTTTCGAGGGATGTGGATTTAATGTCGGTCTATAAGCACCGAATTGGGTCTATTCGTGGATGCAACTTGGTCCCATTCGATGGATTTATTACTAAATGCAGTCTTTGTACGGTTTTTTTTTCTAATTTTATGAATTATGGCATTGTAAGCTGTACTGGATTTACTTAATACAACATTTCATAAAACAAACTAAAGTAAAGCTGCCTCGAAACACATAAATGATGTTCATATATGATTTATCAGCTATTAAATAATGAAAACATTATAATTCACTATACAATGATTTTGTCTCTTCGATTTGTGTTTAGATGAGCCACTTGAACATAAACAACCGCAAATTCATGCATTTCCACTTGAAATTTTACCAATAACAATCCTTTTACATCATTGCTACAACAGGCCAAAGTTGGGAACACACATAAAAATATGTACCCAACATTGGGTCTACGATTTTCTTGTAAAATCATTGTTATTTTAGCTATGTGAACAGTTAGTTTGTAACGTGTAACTATTTTCTGCACATCCAGACTGCACGGCTTGCTTTATCGATTCAATTAAGCAAAATTTAGATCACTTGAAATCGTGTAGATCATCTGTTCAGCATAACCAGTGAAATCATGATGCCCCAAAAGTTCAAGAAACCGAAAATTACGCGGAAGTTAACAGCTATAAGATGATTAATATTGTCTCAATTGCTTCAGATTACATCGATCATGCTAATAGCAACATGATTTTTTTGATTATCGCTAAATTAATGATACATTTGGTACATAGGCTGAATGAAGGAGCTAGGCTAACATTACATCCCCTTACCCTATCTGTTTAACGTTAGGCTTTAGAAACTTATTGTGCAACTTTTTATCAAATTTCCTGTTCTACAACTTTGTCGAAGACAACAACCCGTTATCTCGTAGCTGAACAAAGTTAGAATTTCAAAGTATAGTTAAGCCTTTATGAAAGGTTAGGCGGTTTTTTTCAAAAGATGCGAATAAACTTTTCTCAAGACACCTAGTCAATAAAATGATGACAAAAGAGTGAACATGTTTTCGACTGTCTTTTTCAGAACTGTGCCACTGAGCGACGAGAAGCACTTTCTGTGTCGTTTCCGCATGCGAAGGATTCCCCTAACACTGGAAGAGTTGAAGAAACTGATAAACGAAAATTCTTCCCAATTCAGGATACTTCTTAGAAATTCAAGAAACTTCCCAGAAGTTTTGCGATTCTCCCTGATGTTTAGGGAACATCCCAGAAATGAAACCAGGGAACTTCCCAGAAGTTAAGACTTCTTCCTAGAATTT
This sequence comes from Aedes japonicus, assembly GCA_034211315.2. Lineage (NCBI taxonomy): Eukaryota > Metazoa > Arthropoda > Insecta > Diptera > Culicidae > Aedes > Aedes japonicus. The sequence goes on along the minus strand of JASCZW010016717.1, from coordinate 7,316 downwards.
GAAGCCAATTTTCCTTAAAAATTTTCCAAGAAATTAATTTTAGGGAACTTCCCAAAAGTTAAGAATTCTTCCCAGAAGTTCAGGCAACTATCCAGAAATTCAGGAAAAGGGCACTAGCCAAGATGTTCAGAGAATTTCCCAGAATTTCAAGGAACTTCCCAAAAGTTCGGGGAACTTTCCAGTAAATTAGAGAACATCAGAGAACTTTCCAGAAATGCATAGAGCTTTTCAAAAGTTTGCGGTTCAAGGAACTTGTAGGGCTCAAGGAACTTCCATGAAGTTCAGGGTACTTCCCAGAAATTCAGAAAACTTCCCAGAACTTCAGTAAACGTCCACAAAGATCGGCAAGCTTTCCAGAAGTCAACGAACATCTCAGGCGTTTAGAGAATATCCCAAAAACTCAGAGAATTTTCCAGAAGTTGAGGGAACTTTTAAAAGCTCAATGAACTTCCTAGTTAACCGAGATAACTTCCCAGACATTCGGAAAATTTCTAAGAAGTCATGACATCTTCCAAGAACTTCAGAAAACTTCCCCAAAGATTGGGAAACTTTCCAGAATTTCAGAAAACGTCCCTGTCTGCATGTGACAGAAATCTATTGATTGGGAAACTAGGAGAATTTAAAATTAACACTTCATTTGATCACTTTTAAAAAATAAAAAATAAAACATTGAAACACTTTTTCAAATTTTCGCTAGTAAACGCGAGCAAATTCCTTTAAATTCCACTACGGGGAATTAAGTAAGATTCTCGAGCTTTCTGTGGTAAACTTGCCATCAGGTTCCGTACAGTATCCTCAGATACGCCCGTCTTTACGATTGTCCATCTTTTCTTGAAATCATCGGTACCCTTTGATTTCTTCTTAGTTTCGAAGAGTGTCCACTTAACTCGAGCCCAGTATTTCTCTATTGGGTGAATTTCTGGACAGTTTGGTGGATTGGCTGTTTTTGGCACGTATTTTGCCTCTTGCTCCTTATACCATTCCAGGACGGATTTCGCATAGTGACAAGAGGCCAAATCAGGCCAAAACAAAGCTAGGGAGTCGTGGCTTCTGATAATCGGTAGCAACCGCATTTACAGACATTCTTTCTCGTACATATCCTTATTGATAGTGCCGGTAGAGACGAAACTTTTAAATTTTCGACCACTACTACATATGGCCTGCCAGATCAAACACTTCTTCGGGAATTTGGACGCCTTCTTTGTCCGGAAATGCTCGGCAACGGCGTGTCTGTGCATTGCGGTGTAAAAAGCCAGATCCGGAAGCTGTGTGTGTACGTATGAGTTCGACTACCATACTTTGCGAGCAACATTTCGCATAGAAAGATTGGTATTTTTCTCAATTATGGCTACCACCTTCTTGCCCATTTGTGGGGGTGCATACTTTTCGATTTGTTCCACTTCCAACCTTCCGATCCACAATCAAGCGCTGGTCAAATGATTTGCAAACACAAAACACGGTACTTTTCAGTAGTTTCAATCTCTTGGCAAGATCGCGTACCGATAAATTGGGATTTTGCTGCCGTTCGTACAAAATGCGTTTGCGCACTTCTACTTGATTGGACGCCATTTTACTGAATGTAACAAGAACGTAAACATGTTGTACCACAAAAAAATTGGAGTGTTTCAGCGATCCGTGAAATAATTCAAAATCTACACTGAAAGAAAAGTGTCCGAAATTTAACGTGGACAGGCTTTAGTGTGGATCCTCTTTGCTTTCAACACTGCTTCCAGTTGACGCGGCATACTTTCGACATGCTTTTTGAGGTATACCGGTAAATATGTTCCCAGGCTGTTTCGAAAGCATCAAAATAGTTGATTTAGTAGCATTATCGTCCAGATAATTCCACATAGAACATTTTATTTCGGTTTGAATTCGAAGAACGTTGTAATATTCTTCGCATCTGGACATAATCGTACTTACTGAGACATGGTACAATAATAACACTCTCTACATAGCTGCTTTTGGTTCGTCCTTCGAGGTATTTTTGGCGACCGAAGTGCGCTAAATTGTCGAAAGGTTTCGGTGGAGGCGTTTTAATCGTTGTACGTTTTGGCCTCGAATCGCACATCGTTGAAGATGAATCTTGGAAATCGGTGGAGCAAGTTTGGATCTCGTTGAACCTCAAGGACCGTACCCTGTACCTTTGTGCTGTTTACTTTCCTCCTGGCAAAGTTAGCGACGATAAACTCATAAATGTGCACCTTCAGTCAGTTGCACAAATGTTTGGAAATGCCTTGCTTAGAGACGAAATCGTGATAATCGGGGAAATTAACCCCGGTGTCAAATGACGATGTGGAACCGACAGCTTCCTTTATCCCTAGGTTGCTATCGATGCTTGATCATTATTACGTTGCATCCTTACGTCAGATTAAAGACATTATGTATGAAAAGGGACGATTTCTAGACCTTTGCTTCGTGAATCTCTCGGAACGGAGTCATCGCTAAGTCTGTTGTTGACATCTGTAGTATGTTCTCCGAAAAGTTTGCATATGTTTTCCACAATAATTGCCTCCTTCTTTCTTTCTTTCTTTCTTTTTTAGCATTTCAAGCTTATTGCTTTCGCAATTAGTTTATTGCTTGCTCTAAACTTAGTGTTCGAAATGCACTTCCACAGTTATTAATTAAGAGCTTTCTGTACCATTTTTGCATGAGTATCATTGTGTGGCAAGTACAATCATACCCTATATGCCCAAGCAGTCGAGAAATTTTCCTTAACGAAAAATTCCTAGACCAGACCGGGAATCGAATCCAGCCACCTCCAGCACGATGTTGCTTTGTAGCCGCGCCCTTACCGACTGAGCTAAGGGAGGACCAACTATGTCCTCCAGCCACAGCAAATCATAGTTATCTCAAATAACGTCCGTTTTTCTGACCGGTTTCCCTATCGACGATGCCGATATCGTTGCTGCTGTAAACAAGTTTAAGACGACAAGCACCGCTGGACCGGACGGTATTCCATCCGTGTTTCCGAAACATTGCATTGCTTCCTGATCGCGCAACTTGTATTGGTCATGGATGACGACCGATAAGTTTTCAACACTATGGAAAGAAGCGTACATATTCCCCGTGTTCAAAAAGGGTGTTAGAAGAAATGCCGATAACTACCGCGGAATTCCGAGTTAATTCGCAGCCTCTAAGAAGCCTGAACTAGCCGTTTTGGAACCGCGTTTTCCACGTGACTCAATATATCAGCGAAGATCAACATGAATTCATGCCGAAGCGACCACAACGACCACAAAACTTCTATCAAACACTTCCTTTATCATGGATGGGATTTCAGCTGGTTCACAAACGAACGTTATCTACATGGACAAATCTGCTGCTTTCGACAGAACCAACCATGACATCGCTGTGGTAAAACTGAAAAGGCTTGGCTTCGACGCCTCTTTTCTTTACTGGTTCGACCCGTATCTTAGTGGCAGAACCCTCAAGGTTAAATTTGACAATGAGCTGACCGCTTCGTTCCCCGTCTTGTCCGGCATTCCCCAAGGTAGTCATCTTGGGTCGCTGATTTTCCTGTTGTACTTCAACGATGTCAACCTGTTGCTGAAATCTCGTCGGCTAAGCTTTGCTGACTATATCAAAATCTACAATCGCGTGGATTCGCTACGAGACGCTTCACTGTTGCAGGGGGGAGATTTAGAGACAGTACAAAGGAGGTGAGAGGTGAACTGTATGCCCTTGAAAGTATAGTTGTCACTTTTTCTAGGAAGAAGTCTCCTTTATCTACGGGTTTTCCTTTCGTTCGAACTCCTCTGCAAAGAGACAAAAAAGTAAACGACCTTGATGTAATACTCGACGATAAACTCACGGACAAGCCCCACCTGTCATAACGAATTTCGAGATATGCACTGCCTTAAGTCGCTGTACTGTTCGTTGATGAGGTCAACCTTTGAATTTGCTTCCCTTCCGAGTAACGAGAATCGTCTTATGATTAATCTGGACACTTACACATTCGTTGTGAATCGTTGTGAATAAAGGCACTTATCGTTGCGGACTTCATGTCTGATCGAATAGTCGGCCCTTCCCTGCTCGCCGATATTCCACTCTAGGCTCGTAGCCGTATCTTACGAAACACCGTCCTCCTTAGAGTCCAATACAGGGGAACCGTCTACGGGACGAACTCTGGAATGATTGCTTTGCAATGTGCCTGTAATTGTGTGTCGTCCGTTTTTAATTTTAACGTGTCTTAGACTTTACAAGAAGACAGTTTTTGTTTACTTTAACATAGTTTGTTTTAATAATTTGGACAACCTTTTGATAATTACAGGGTGTCTCACAATACCTGTCACTAAATCAAAATGGGATTACAGCAAAACAAATCTACCAAATCATAGCATTTTTTCATTTGACAGTTACAGGTTATAGAAATAAACCATATTAATTCAATTCGAATCTCTCTTCCTTTTCCTTAATATCTTTGCGCAAACTCTTTGTAAACCCATCGCAGCTGACCCGCATGATTTCCTAAGGAATTTGGTCCCAAATATCAACCAAATGTTTCTTGAATCGATCTAAAGTAAGCTCTTTCGTAGGGCCTATATGTTGAAGCATATAACCCCAAATAAAGTAGCCAAGTGGGTTTTGATCCGATGAAGATCCAGGTCATGCTTCGCTTGTGATGAAATCGGGTAAATTTTCCGTGCACCACGCTTTACACCATAACAATATGCTGTATTCCCATACAGCGTTGAAGCATAAGGAAGTAGATGATTCTTCAAAACCTTTTCGATATAATATTCAGTGTTGATTTTTACGTTAGGTTCTATGAAAAAAAAGAGGAAGGAAACGGCGCCCCATACCATGATTTTCGATATATTCTGATACATTCTACAGCTAGTTTATCTCTTGGAATATTGGCCATACACATGATTATGACTGTCCTGAAGGAGGAAGAGCTTTTCATCCGAAAATAAAATCTCGCAGTCACCGTCCCGACCCAAAAGATTTCTGCTTCTTTGGACCCTGGCTTGCTTATGACGCTCCGTCAACCCATGAACCCGTTTTTTCTTGTACGTCTTGCATTCCAGATCATATCTAAGGATCCTGTTCATTGAAGCAGGAGACCTCCGAAATTGTATTTACGGCCAAATACGGTCCGATTACGTCTTATTCCCTCACACATTTGATCTTTTTCTTCGTTCTGGCAGTTCGTCTGGCCCCTTATTTGTGTTGAATATGGACATTTTCAGTTTTCTTGAACCGTTTCAAGGTACGAAAAACAAAACGCTCACTCACTCCGAACTGCTTAAGGCTATTGAACATCTGACACAGTCTAAGCTTTTGCAAATGTAATTTTGAAACTTGCTCCTGTACGGTTTCAGCGCGATTCTCTGTCAAAAGAATACACTCAAAACGGTATAATCAATTCCGCTGTTAAAATCACCATCGGCTGTAATAAACCAAGACTGAAAACAGGTGGCACCTATTTGTCAGAGACATACAGTGTAAATCAAATAAAAAGAATTATGCTTTCTGATAACCCAAAATTGAGGGGAACGTTACCATCTTAATTTTTCGTAAATTGAAAACCAGTTTCTTCGTTCAATTTAGACTATCTGATAATGAAAACATATCATTGTATTCTGATGTGCGAGTGGAATGCAGTGATACGATTTCATGATCATTGCTCAGGTTTTGAACAATCCTTGCAGAAGATTGATGGTTAGTTGCATTTCGAATATGATGTTTTATTGATTTTGTTTTCTTAATGCTTTAAAAAATAATCTTTATAAATCTACAAAAAAAATATGTATAGAACACAAAACTCCACAATAAAAAAATATTTTATTGGATTTATTACTAATATGTTTTTTTTCTTACTTAACGTCAAAAAAATATACTTATTTTTTCAACAAATTTGTTTGCAGTTGCGGATTAATTGCGCCACATGTCGTATGACGTTCATATAATGGCAGGAGAATAAGACTATTGAAGTTATTAATTTCTTATAAATTTTCATTCTAATCTACAAACATTTATACCTACACTCAGTCGCAAAAAAAGGCAAAAAAAATTTGTTTCCGCAAAAACGCGTTGTTCAACCTTTTGTTACTTTGTCAATTATCAATATATTTGGCTGAAATTTTGACAACACTATGACCAATGTTTCGACCTTATATGACTAACATTTTATGTTGATGAAGTTTATAAATTTGAAGTGACCATAACATATGTGATAAAAGTCATTTTTGGACATACCAATTTCAAAAATCCGTATTTCTGTGAAAAATTTGGTGAATTCGCCTCGGCTTTGTTTTTGCACCTATAGTCCAGCATGGTAAATATTGGGTGAAAAGGGGAAATTACTCATGTTGGAGCGTCAACTTTGACGCCAGCTGTAGCGCTAACCACCTTATGGAAACAGTTGAAATTTTGTCCACATTAATCTCTGTATTGTTTTAATCCATTTTTTAACATGCTTTCTAAATTTTTCGGATTTTTGAAATTGGTATGTCTAAAAATGACTTTTTTCACATATGTTATGATAACATCAAGTTTATAAACTTCATCAACATAAAATGTTGTTCATATAAGGTCGAAACATTGGTCATAGTGTAGTCAAAATTTCAGCTAAATATATTGATAATTGACAAAGTTACAGAAGGTTGAACAACGCGTTTTTTGGCAACAAAATTTTGCTAGGCTTTTTTTTGGCTACTGAGTGTAAGTTTAACAGCATTGCCTTAGATTATTTTATTTTATCGGGTAATTGTGCAGTTGATGACCACTACTATCATTTTAGATAATTGATAATTAAACCAAGATTACAAGTAGAATTTGAATATAACATATAACTCAAACACAAAATAATTTCAATACACAATAATTAAATAATTAATCACAAAATGTAGTAATTATATCATGAAAATTGAATAATTCACTAAATTACGAGAATCAGTACAGCAAGATGAAATACATCAAACAAGAATAGAATATGATCAAATCGAAGAAAAACAGGAATTAACAACTAATAAAGTTAAGACAAATCTATGTAAGACAAAACTTATAAGTGGGCATCATCAACCTGTAAACTTTTTGTGTTGATTTCCCAACTGTAAGCTTCCAGATTTTAACAATAAAAAAGAAAGGATCTAGTTTCGGATTAAAAAAAAGGACCTGCAACTGCAGCATAATCTGCATTTGATTAATCTAAATCACAGATGCTTGAAGAAAGCTTGCGCTACTGGCATTTCGGTCTCGACGTCCCAGGGTACCCTCCTTAAATGTTAGAAAATTCGTAGATTCCTACCAATTTTTCCTAGTATACAGTATCACAAAACACCCTAAACATAAAGAAGCCGCAATTGTTC
>JASCZW010016716.1:0-18266 GCA_034211315.2 Aedes japonicus | reverse complement strand
GGTCGACCATTATGAACCATCATAAAAGTAATCAAATCGTTTTCTCATTCGACGAAGCGATGAACTTTATGCTCCATCAAATACCTTATAAGCTTCGGCTTCATTTATTTGCTATCCAGCTTGCAGCACTTCTGATCTGGAATATGGACGAAGGTTCCGGCACCAAATTCCCGGATATGGGGGCCAATCCGGTTTTAAGCCCCCACCAGATCGTTCTTTTTTTTTTTTTTTTTTTTTTTTTTTTTTTTTTTTTTTTTTTTTTGACCAGTCGTCAATCAGTATAGACGCGTTTTTAATTCGTTCCTGGCCACGTGCGTTTCGCGGTTTTTGTTTTGCATACGCTTAAGTTTTTGTGCGCTGTCTTTCAATAAAAATGAGCTGTGAAATTTGCTCACTGGATGCTACGGTCGATACGGTATTGTGGACCTGCGTTGGATGTTCGCGTGCATTTCATGCAGCTTGTGTGGGAGTGCCTGTTCAACGGAACCCGCTACGGAAAAAGGACAAAAAAGTTGATGTGCAATCCTATGTTCTACCATGCTGCAGCTCATGCCAAGCTTTGATTTCGCTAAATTTTGAGGTGAAAGAACTAACAGCACAACAGGTGAAACTTACTGAAATCATAAATAACAACACGGAGGTCACTCACCGCTCTAGTAAGCAAAATAATGTGGATGTTGTACATAAAGCTATCGAAAATATCGAGTCACAACTCACTGACATAAAAAATGAGCTTACGGTGGCAAGAAGCAGTGGTTCTGTTGGCAACGTTATTGCCATCAAGAACCACATTACATCATTATTCAACATAGCGATGCAGGCGTCTAAAGAAAATATATCGACGTCATTAAAATTGGTGACATCAGATATTTCTGAAAATTTGAAAACTTTAAATAAGGAAATGAAGGAACTCTCAAGTCTCACTTTAAACTTGCCTGCAATTGACACAACGCAGATTCCAACGTTTGATTTGGATATACTTAGCGAGCTAAAATCTATATCAGCAAATTTGATGGAAGCACGCACCAATGCACCTTTAACTCCGTTACCTGATTCATTTCCCAGCCTTGAAGAAGAAATGGATCAAAATAACCAACACGATGTCGATGAATCAGGGTGGCGCCTTCTTGGAACGAGAAAAGTGTGGAAAGCGGATTGGAGCGATTATGATGCTCGTAAATTGCGCCGATTGAATCAGCAGAAATTGGCTGAAAAGGCTAAAAAGAAGAAGAAACAGGCTCTGGCGAATCTAGCCAAAAATAGTTGCATCAATGCCAACAACCATCACAACAACAACAACAACAACTACAACAATAGTAACCGTACTCACAACAACAACAACAACAACAACAACAACAACAACAACAACAACAACAACAACAACAACAACAACAACAACAACAACAACAACAATTTCAACATCGTCAGCAATCCATACAATCCACTACCACCTGATCGAGACCTTCTTGCGGCAGCGAAATATCGTTTTGCCAGGCCGCCGCCACCTAACTATCAGCCGATACAATTTCATCGAGGCGAAACCCTACACCCGTACCCAGCAATTGAAGATTATTCACGCATCGTTCCTGCACAATCACCCAACTGGATGGCTCCGGGGCGTTCTTCAGCTGAACCATGTGAGGGATGTTCATGTTCACAAAGGCATTCGAGTTTTCATCGGTATTGACGAAACCCTTAGAGGAGGATAATGATTTTTCAGAGTCTGACGATAACTTGACGGTAATTAGTTTAAATAATTTTAATATAACGAATAACTCGAGTCAGAAACCCCTACTCCCCAAACACAGTTAGGCACAGAAATTATAGTTTATTGCCAAAATTTTAACCGTATGAAAAGTGCGGTTAAAATTCAGGAAATTCATACTAAAATTTTGGGTTGCTCATTCCCAATAATTATGGCAACTGAAACCAGTTGGGACCAAAGTGTTAGGAGTGAAGAAGTTTTTGGAAATGCTTATAATGTTTTTAGAAATGATCGTAATTTGGAAATTTCTGAGAAGAAGTCCGGTGGGGGTGTTTTAGTTGCTATTTCTACCAAATTTAATTCAGAAATCATTGATACATCTACAGTTAAGGAATTTGAACATGTATGGGTGAAAGTACACATGGCAGGTGAAATACACGTATTTGCCACAGTGTATTTCCCCCCAAATAACGCTCGCAAAGAAGCATATGACCATTTTTTTCAAATTGCTGATGAAATTATGTCTCAACTTTCACCAGAAGTGAAAGTTCACATATACGGTGATTTTAATCAACGTAGTGCTGACTTCATTCTAGACAATGATAACGAGTCCATCTTACTACCAGTCGTTGGGGAGAATGAAACATTGCAGCTTATTTTCGACAAAACTGCAGGCCTGGGGCTCAATCAAATTAACCATGTAAAAAACCAACAAAATTGCTATTTAGATTTTTTATTGACAAATATTCAGGAAGACTTCTGTGTAAGTAAATCTATTTTTCCATTATGGAAAAATGAAGCTTTTCACACAGCAATTGAGTTTTCCTTATTTGTTCATGAATACGAAAAACCCAACGACTATGAATATGAAGAGGTCTTTCAATATCATTTAGCAAATTATGATATCATTAGACACAAACTTAACGGAATTGATTGGCAAACGATTTTTAAGAATGAAGCAAATGTTGAAACTTCTGTTGAGGTTTTCTATAAATTATTGTTTGAAATAGTAGTTGAACAAGTACCACTCAAAAAATTAGGCGAAGAGGTAATTCGAACCACCCAGTTTGGTATAATAAAGAAATAAAAAATTTAAAAAATCGGAAGCAAAAGGCCCACAAAATGTATAAAAGAGATTGTAACAGTAATAATCTGACATACTATTTGAAGATTTGCGATGAACTAAATCTAGCTATTAGTAATGCATATGATGAGCATAATTCAAAAACCGAACTTGAAATTAAGTCTTGTCCAAAAAATTCTTCAGTTATGTTAAAACTAAGCTGAAATCTGACAATTTCCCATCTAGAATGCATCTACACTCAAATGTTGGTGATAACGCGGAAGAAATTTGCAATCTATTTGCAACATTCTTCCAAGAAATCTATACCACGTTTGATGAAGAAGATCGCGATTATGAATATTTCAATTTCTTCCCAGAATTTTCAAGGGACATTGGAGTTAGTCAAGTCAAATTTCAAGACATTTTGGAAGGTTTGAATAAATTAGACGTTTCCAAAGGTTCTGGCCCTGATGGAATACCACCCGTATTTATGAAGAACTTAGCATTAGAACTCACAGCACCTTTATTTTGGCTTTTTAATATGTCACTGGAATCTGGGATTTTTCCCAAACTTTGGAAAAGTTCCTATCTAGTACCTATTTTTAAAAGTGGAAAAAAATCGGACATTTGTAACTATCGTGGAATTGCCATTATTTCCTGCGTTCCTAAACTTTTTGAAGCAATTATCAATGAAAAATTGTTTTCTCAAATCAAAAACAGACTGACTAAAAAGCAACATGGATTCTTCAAAGGACGATCAACTAGCACAAATTTATTGGAATTCGTCAACTACTCACTGATAGCAATGGACAATGGCAACCATGTAGAAGCTCTTTATACAGACTTCAGCAAGGCTTTTGATCGCATTGACATACCCATGCTTCTATTCAAATTGCGAAAAATGGGAATTGAGGCAGGAATCCTCAGATGGCTCGAATCCTATCTTACTAACCGTCAACAAATAGTTAGATTCAAAGGGAAGAAATCAAATCCTATTAAGGTCACTTCTGGAGTCCCCCAAGGCTCTCACCTAGGTCCCCTTTTATTCATTTTGTTTGTAAATGACATTTCCTTTATTCTCAAAAACATTAAATTTCTTATTTACGCTGATGACATGAAACTATTTTTAGAAATAAGAAACAAAGAAGATATCATGACATTCCAGAAAGAAATAAATGATTTCTATACTTGGTGCAACAAAAGCCTTTTACAGCTGAACGTAAAAAAAATGTAATTCGATAGCTTTTAGTAGGAAACGAAACACCCCAGACATAACTATCAATCTAGGGAATCAGCCAGTTGAAAAATGTAAAAGAACAAGGGATTTAGGAGTTATCTTGGACTCGAAACTAACTTTCATTGATCATTACAATACAATCATCAACAAAGCAAATAATATGCTTGGATTTATAAAACGATTCTGTTACAATTTTCATGATCCGTACAACAATAAAAACATTGTATATTGCATATGTAAGGTCAATACTGGAATATTGTAGCGTAGTTTGGTCACCATTTTCAGTCACCCATGAAGAACGACTAGAATCGGTGCAGAAGCAATTTTTACTGTATGCACTTCGTAAATTAGGTTGGACAAGGTTTCCGCTTCCATCTTATGAAGCCCGCTGCATGCTCATCAGCATCCAATCATTAAAAGAGCGCCGTGAATTTGCATTAGTATCATTCGTAAATGATATTGTTTTGCAACGCATTGATTCAGCAGAACTTTTGTCAAAACTTAATTTTTACATACCGTCGCGGCAACTACGAAATAGAAATATATTTATAACAAGCCATCATCGTACAAATTACGCCAAATTCGGACCTCTGAATCAGATGATGGCAACTTACAATAAGCATGGAGAAAATGTAGACTTCACTATGACCAAAACAAAACTAAAACAATACTTCAATTCAATTAGATAATAACGAACGATTCAAAACATTAAAAATGTAAATCTGATGTGTTAGTTTTCTAAGGCGTACTGTATATATAAGTGAAACATAAAATGTAAGCACTATTGTAACAAAACGGTCTACTATTGATTGACGACAAAATAAATAAGATAATTAGCAGTTCTGCGGTGAGCTCAGCGTCTCTCCAGTATCGCTCTTACATAGCTGCATCGATAAGCATAAAGGTAGCCATCTCCGTAATAGACCGCTGCTTTTGTACACGCATTTCCAACTATCCCAAGTAAATGCATGTAATTTCCAAGTATGCATGCCCATGTCCCGATTGTTTGCGTCTTTATTCTCTTATGGCTTGTTTCGCTCTATTTCGTTCACTGTAACAACGTGAAAGCTATCTCAACCTCAAGATTTATGTTCGGCGTTTACGAGAATCCCGATGAACCTTCTTGAATTACTCCAGCATATCAGAAAATTGATAGTCCTCTGGTTTGCACTGGTTTCCAAGTACTCCTGAAAAAAAAGTTTACGACATTCCCTTCTCCCGTTGACGGTATCTTGGGGATTGATGCTCTTTAGTCACACGGCAATTGCCCAACTGTTCAAATCCGAGCAATCGCAGCAACCATTGACTGCGGCTATATTAAGTAATTTGATTCCATTTGTTAACGTCAAGCTGAATACAAGAAAACTATAACCATCCCTCAACAATCTAAGTTTCATTTCTTAAGCATTTGGAAGGCATTTCATTGACGACGAGGATTATTCTGTAAATTTCAAGAGCTCTTGAATTAAACCTGAGCAAGAATGGCGACCAATCAAGTACTCCAAGCAGCGACCCGGCAGATGAACCTGCTTCTACAGCGGTTGGCCGTTCCGTAAGCAAACAACCCAGCAAGCAAAAAAACCCATTGGAGTCACTGTCGACCAACATCAGCGAGTTCTGTTTCGATCCGTAGAACGGCACCACATTCGAAAAGTGGTTCGCCCGATACACGGATCTTTTTGAAAGCGACGCACGTCGTCTGGACGATGCAGCCAAGGTTCGACTCCTGCTCCAGAAGTTGGACACGTCCCCTCACAGTTGCTACGTCAACTTCATCCTTTCGAAGCTGCCGAAGGAAGTCACGTTTGCCGAAACCGCCAAGACGCTGACCAAGATCTTCGACAGGCAAACCTCCGTTTTCCACAAGCGCTATCAATGCCTGCAAAAAATCCATAGCTCTTTCCTTTTTATTACGTTGGCTTAATTTTTACAAGTAGAATCTGTATATGCGAGTAATGCTTTTGATAAGAATTAAGTATCGAATTCGGACTCTAAGTGTTGTTTTGCATGTTTGTTAGTTATTGTATAAGGATGGATTACGAGTTCAGTTCATATTTTGATTCGAACTTTTTCGGCTATTCAGATTACCATAATAGGTAAGGGTAGAAAGTTTGACGTGCATTTTCTTCCGTTGAGTTTCTCGATATTATAACACAAATATTATCGTTTATTATGTTTGACCCTTTAACTGTATCGCCACCGTAACCTTTCTTGGCTCAACCGGCTTGTACCTGTCTAACAAACTCAACTCCAGGATTCGAGAAAATCTCTACGGACACCCGGTAATCTACAAACACCGATGTTCGGTAAACTTCTCTTGGTAAACCAGTTCCACCACTGACCAGTTCCATTACCGACATGGCATTGCTGTAGATGCAGTTCCACAGTTGTAGGAGTTAAGTTCGAAACGATGCTACTTTCGTTCACCTGTTATGTCATATGAGGTAAGCTTGGCCGTTTTGGATAGGCATCATTTAGGTACCGCGGAAGAAGCAAAACGCTAACCAGTTGGACCTCGCAAGGTATTTTCAGACAATTGAGAGTTGTTAAGTGCTCTCAAAAACGCAGAGCGAAACAGGTAATTGTTATCCTTTTTGTCCCTTTAACTAAATGAACTATATTATATGATCACATCACTTATTAAGGTGAATCATGATCCATCGAGCCCTACCCTACTAACATAGAAAAACCACCTTCCTGTGACCTTTGTGGGGATGCAGAGGTAAACACGGTCCCTAATCAGCAAAGGTCACACTAACTTTCCTTCCCTATTCCCAACTGATTGCAAGGACGTGGCCGGCGCCGTTATTGATTTTTGAAGAAATTGAGTCACTGAAACGTGTACAGTGTGAATGGTCGGTTACTCCCAGCCCCATTCAATTGATTCATTGTGCAATTTCACTGGTTCTGATCAATCACGGAGTAGCAACCATTGATACGTGCAGTCAGTCAAGCTAAGCTAAGCTAAGCTAAGAAATCGACTCCATGCTGCACTGTTGGAAAAGCACCCGTCAAGACAACCCTGGAGTCTTGACCCATTCCCGGCAAGCTGTGGTCACGCATTCACGTGGACTATGCTGAACCTGTGGATGGCGTATACTTCCTGATGGTAGTCGATCCGTACACCACGTGGCCCGAAATGTACGCACCCAAATCTACAACGAGCAGAGCAACCACGAAGCTACTATCGCAAGCATTCGTCCCGTTTGGCATACCGGAAACCATCGTCTCGGATAATGGTACCCAATTCACTAGCCACGAGTTCCATGCTTTCTTCGAAAAACAAGGTATTCGTCACGTAAGCACCGCACCTCAGACAAATGGATTAGCAGAATGGTTCGCGGATACTCTGAAGCGCATCCTGCGAAAAGTTCGATCGGGAGCAGAGATACTGGATTACAGCATTATAAATTTTTGTGTAAATCTACCGGACACGCCAACAGGTGACCTCGGGGACAAGTCCCTAGCAGAAGTGATGTTCGGACGACCGACTCGGACTGTTACCTCGCAGCACAGCAAAACGATCGATTCAACAAGAAGCACGGAGCAGTTTTAAGACAGTTCGTTTCCGGTGATTCCGTGTATGCCCAAGTCCATCAAGGCATTTCTTGTCATTGGGACGGTCATCGAGCGCATCGGAAGAGTAAACTACAACGTGTTCCTGCAAGATTGACAACGGCTGATACGTTCACACACCAACCAATTGAAGCAAGGTTCGGTCGAGGTTGTTCCAGATCCAACTGCAAGCCAAGGTCCAAGTCCATTGTTCGCATTCGTCGACAGATTCTCCAGCCGTTCTAGCAGTGGGACCAATTCCGGCACCTGAAGAGGAGCTGGAACTGAGTCGCAGTACTTCTCGGACGGCAGCAATGAAGAAGATGATCCATCACAGCCAGATCCAGTGCCAATTCCGGTTGCCAGCAAGGTTCCAGCCGTACTGAATGGCTTAAGGGGGGAGATGTTCGATTCCGAGCAATCGCAGCAACCACTGACTGCGGTTATGTTAAATAATTTTTCATTCCATTTGTTAACGTCAAGCTGAATACAAGCAAACTTCAATTACCCCTCAAGCATTTGCGTTTTATTTCTTAAGCATTTGGAAGGCATTTCACCAACCCGGAACGGATCGAAGAAAATCTTTCACCACAGGAGGAGAAGCGTGGTTTTGTGACGGCTACTTGGTCTGTATTCCTTGGTACGTGTTAAGGCTTGTAGGGGTGGAACTTTCCGGCGTTCTATCAGCAAGCTGGCTCCTCTTCCGGCACAGGAAAACTTCAACTTAGCAGCCGAGAGGCAAGATGAACGTGGACGTTTTCACAATTAGGTTTTTTTTAAACTGACTGCTGTCAAAGAATGCTATGATAAGGTTTGTTTCGTTGACACTCTGTGAGGCGGAGAGAAGAAAAGGCAAAAAATAAACTATATGTGCACTAAAGGGTGTCCACGATGAAATTGCCACACTATGAAATTGCTCTAACTTTTTAACCGTTGGGTAGAATTTAATGAAAATTTGGGTGGATTTAGTTCATAGTGCATTATTTACATCCTGCAAGTTTTAAAGCCCTGTGATCAAAACTCGCAGAAATGGAATCGAAAGAACAGCTCGTACGGGATAAAATCTTGCGCATTCATCACGAGAACAAGGATCTCTCGCATCGTTCCATCGTTAAAACGTTGGGAATCGCGAATTCCACGGTGTCGCGAGTGATTAAGCGGTTCGAGGAACGGTTGACCACCGATCGGAAGAGCCCAGAAGTGAAGGAAAAAGTATTCCGTACAACACCAAAAATCACAACCGCGTAGTTGCGGCCTTCAACTGAAATCCGAACGCCTCCGTTCGGGGTGTGGCTAAGAAGCTGCACCTAAGCCGAAGTTTTGTCCAGAAGGCCAAAACTAAGGCTGTGCTTCGAACGTTCAAGGTATAAAAGGCCCCTAATCGCGACGAGAAGCAGAACAAGTCCGCCAAAACCCGTGCCAGGAAGTTGTACCTCAACATGCTGACGAAAGTAGAATGCTGCATCATGGACGACGAAACATATGTGAAGGCCGACTTCAAACAGATCCCCGGCAACCTGTTTTTCACGGCCAAGGATAAGTTCAGCGTTCCGGAGCATGTCCGCACTCAGAAGATGTCCAAATTTGCGAAGAAATTCCTGGTTTGGCAAGCCATCTGCACGTGCGGGAAGCGGAGTGCACCTTTCGTGACCCAGGACACGATGAACGGACAGGTGTACATATAAGAGTGCCTCCAGAAGCGGCTGCTTCCTCTCCTGAAGGCCCACAACGTCCCAACAATCTTCTGGCCGGATTTGGCCTCATGCCACTACTCCAAGGACGTGCTGAAGTGGTATGCGGACAATAAGGTCAATTTCGTGCCGAAAATGTTCAACCCTCCCGACACTCCGGAGCTCCGCCCCATCGAGAAGTACTGGGCGATTATGAAGCAGCACCTTCTTAAACGACCTAAGGTAGTGAAGACAGTCGAGGAACTGAAGAAAGTATGGGTTTACATGCAAAAAACGGTTGATTCACAGGTTGTGCAGAATCTTATGGCCGGGGTTAAGGCCAAGGTGCGGGCATTTGCGTATGGACTGTAAATAAAATACGAGTAAAATGGTAAAATGAAGTTTAATAGTTATTTCTCAATCCCTGAAAATTTGATGGCAATCGGATGAAAACTCGAATTTTGCGAATCAATTTTGTGTGTGGCAATTTCATCGTGGACACCCTTTAGGGTGACCATTAAAAAATATCCGGGTACAGTTTGGGCACAGCTTGTGGTA
This sequence comes from Aedes japonicus, assembly GCA_034211315.2. Taxonomy (NCBI): domain Eukaryota; kingdom Metazoa; phylum Arthropoda; class Insecta; order Diptera; family Culicidae; genus Aedes; species Aedes japonicus. Next base: position 8,478 of record JASCZW010016716.1, on the reverse strand, counting down.
ACTACCCGAACTACTCTGGCGTATGCTAAAATGAAGTTAAATTAGTAATTTTATGGGAAATGGGAATACTGCTAGTTGATTCTAACTGCTCACCGTCTCAGTTAATTCCATTCGTATTGCTTTGCTCGATTGATTGATGCTTGAAAGTTGAAGCTGAGCCGGATGACACCGATTGAAGAGCTAAAAACCACCGTGTAGAAAAGCAGGATTGTTCGGCATGAAATGTCGCTCCCTTCTTCGATTTAAATTTATTATTTCTTTTATTTGTCATTATTTTTTTCTTCATTTTTTCCTCAAATTATTCACTTGTAATTTTGTGTTCTTCATCAATATAATATATGCATGTTCGCTTAAACGCTATTTCTTCTCCGCTTTAAACGCGTTCTCTTTTTCTGCTTCCAATGTTTGCATTGCCATTTTGTGTATTGTTCTTTTCAAAGTGGGGTTTTCCAAAAAAAAAACTTCTATTGTTTTTGCGTGTTTGTTGTTGGGATGTTTTTGAGAACTATTTTTCCTGTCTATTTCTTTTCCTCAGCACAGCATCGTATGAAAACTCTTTCTCCCAAATTCTGGGCGCCAGTTTCCTTTTGCCTGTCCTATCTTTTCCTCAAAGTTCGTTATCTGTTTTATGCGTGTTTTTTTTGCTTCGTTTGAATGAATTTAGTTCATTTGCATTACAGCTTCCTATTCCTTTCTATTATGATAAGATGATCACGTAAGTTTTGAAAAACGTCACTAATTGAATGTTCAAATTGTTTTTTTTTTCTTTCTTCAGTTTATCTTTTTACAAAATATGTCCACCTTATTAGTTATTTCTAGATTTCCTCACTCACTTACCCTTTCCGTCACGTCACGCTACTGCTCGTGCTGCTGTCTGGTTTTGTTTTCTACATGTTTGCTCATAAATACATACGACAATACAACGAAAAAGCGAAACAGTCGACTTTTGTGATTATTTGTTTTACTTATTTTGTTTTCAGTTACTAGCGCTTGCTATGTTTTTTTTTAGTGTATTTTCACGAAAATTGCCATCGATTTAGAATGTCTTCAATGCGATTCTTCCGTAAAAATTCTACTGCTGAGGAGACGAATGAAGCATAAATTACGTTGTGGCGTTACCAAGAACAAAACTCGTAACTTGATTTGCTATTCTAGCTTACGGATTGTATTTTTTTTTGTATTTCCCATTGATTTTCGCTATATAGAAAACGGAAACTGAAAACATGCGCTTCCACTTGCTAGAAGAGGCCCTTAGTTTAATTACAAGTAAACGTAAAACGTAAAACTTACGAAGAAAGTGTGAACGCAAAACGAAAAAATTATAATTAATTTGTATTTGTATTCTGATAGCGCGGATTGATGCTTTTATTGTTTAGCACAACGTACGGGACAAAACCTCTCGAGCCAACATCGCCTGAAGAGGCGCCTTTGATTCGCTTTTCTCTACACTAAAAAAAATCTACACTAATCGAAACGCACAATTATTGTGTGTTTCCGTGGTTTGTCCCATATCTTTTCCAACTTACAAGTTGTTGTGTTTTTTGTTTAGTTTTTTTTTGTTTTGATAATATCCTACTACTTTTGGGTGTATTTTGATTTCACTATACCATGCAAATGGAGCCACGATTTAGGTTTAATTGCTTGTGGTTTTTACTTGGTTATCTGTTTTCGTTATCGGTTTGCCGGTTTAGTTGTTTTCGTCTTTCTTTTGTTCGATTATTTTGCTGGCCCTCACTGGCTGTCCTTCGGTTTAGTGTTGTTTAGGTGTTTCAGCTTTTAAAAAAATATGTTCATCAATTTCTGCTTTTTTCCGCACAAGTTTTGCTTATACTGTTTACTGTTTCGGTATTCTGCCTTTAGTAGAGTTTTCCTCTAGCAATTGTAGTAATAGTTTTCACAAGATATGTACAAATACAGCTTACTTTCCTTCCTTCATTACTTCATCCCTGTTCCGGGTTGTTTTGCAAACTTGGTTTTGATTCCTCTATTGAGTGGCTAAATAATTGCTTGAAATGTAGCCTCTTTCGACTAATGTTCCAAAGTACGTACCTTCGAGGCAGAATACAAGATATAACACAAATCAAATGGATATGCTATTTTACTATTTTGTCCGGCGTACGTTGAGAGACTATTCGAAAGTGATGGCACTTCACGCAGGGGTTTGAAGAGTGTATTCTTCACCGTTTTTCTTGTTGTAATACAAGATACCTTTATGGTTCGGATCGCGGTGATCACGAATATGTTTGTTGGTTTGTTAAATATTGTTTATCCGATGATCTGTTCTGGGTTTTAATTTAAGTTTTGCTTTCGTTCAAAGGGCTATGTTACGTTGGTGGGAAACTATTTGGTCCAGATGATACGTGCGTGGTTAGAAATCGTAAAATCGTTGATACAAGGGTCAAGTCGCTTAGAACAGAGTGCCAGGCACGCCTTAGTAGAAAATCTCACTCCATAACGGAACATGTGTGGCACTTCGTGACACACTTTTGACATTTGTACTTTTCGAAAATATAACCTGGCAACCCTGGAAAATTGACGTTTTAAATTGTTGTGGTGTTGTTTTGAGTTGTTTGTGTTGCCACGCAACAGACACAAGTGTTAGATTTTTTTTTTATAATAAGTAAACATTTGAGCTACCAGTTTGTTGAGGCAAAATCTTGCGTGGAACAATGGATGAGGTAAATGATAAAATTATTAAGTCGTGACATGAAACCACTTCGAAGCTTCAACTAAAGGCATATTCTTGGAGCAAACTCGAGGCGGAATATAGTACCATCACATTTATATCAGAAATATTGTGAAAAACAAAAACCTCTGCAGCCAGTCGCTCGGTCAGCTAACCATCGAGAGGATCCGAGTAATTGAAGAAGACATGCGGATCATGACTGAGAACCTTCAGCTGAACCTGAGAAGCTGCAGCTGGTGGAACTCTGTCTAAATATATTAATGGAGCAACGTAAGCAGAAAACTCATATTCGGTTTCTGAGCGAAGAAGTGAAGCTCCCGGCTGGATTTCGCCAATATCATGCACAAAAAATTAAGGTATTTCTGAATCTCACAACCGCAGCATCCTTCAGCATCCCATATTTTATTATAAAACTAGCTGACCCGGCGAACTTTGTTCCGCTCTAACCAATTTTTATGATTCAAATAGTTCCAAGCATTTATGTTTTAATTTTTTTTTGAGTAGTTTTAAACCATGCTTGGCTTGTTTATTACCTAATTTTTTATTTATCGTTCATTCGCGATAGAAAACAGATTATGACACTCGAGTTTTTTTTTTTTTTTTTTAGTTTTACATGAAACACTTTTCGTTGGAACTCGGAAGCTAAATTGTTTAAAATAAGTGGAATTCTTGGAATGAACACTTCCTCGCCCTTGAATTTTCCTCTGGGTATTATTGCTTGAATGAAATTAGTCTTGAGTTCCTTTACGACCAATCTTGTTGAATTACACAATTTCAGTCGTAAATTATATGCAATTTCAGTCGTAATTTATATGCAATTTCAGTCGTAAATTATTTGGTAGTAATCCTGGTTAATCTAATTAATTCAGGAATTCGGTTGGATAATTGGTTGGTTCGTCCGGATTAGTCACACAATCAATTAAGTTGATTGAACGTAATTGTCCAGAAAATTCATTTTGAATTACGAAATTCAAATCATTGACATTCATATTTGTCGCTGCCAAAATCCCACGTGCACTCAACCAATTCTCATAACTTTGGACGATTTTTGGGAAAACACTCGTAAGGAGTAGAAATTCGGAGGGAACGAAATCATTCCGGTGGAAACGTCAAGAGATATTTTTTCATTCCCAATCACCAACAATAACTGTCAATTATTGATTAGAAAAAATCTCGGCTCACGGCAGTCGTCAACTATAGCGTCTTTACATATCGCCACAAATAAGAAAGCTTAAAGCAAGCGTTGATTTCATCCGCTACCGTGGATCGTGGAATGACAGGTAGTATTTGCCGAAAATCACCTACCAACAAAATCATGGCGCCTCCAAAAGGTCCCGTGTTACTGCGCAGATCTTGCAAAGTTCGATCGAGTGCATCCAATGTTCGTTTGTTTGTCATTATGCATTCGTCCAAGATGACGAGCTTACAACACTGCAACACTTTCGCCATTGCCGAATTCTTCCGAATGTTGCATGTCGGTTTGTCAGTAAGTTGGAGATTCAACTTCGAAATGGCCGTGGTGGATCGATTAGGCGAGTTTTCGAGCGCGAGCAAAACTTGAATAGTACCAGCTGAAATAGACCAACTTTGCCTTCCCCGCACCGGTGTTGTATTTCTTGTTGTTAAGCCCACCAACACCTGCCATCCTGTCAATTATTCAACATCAGAGATCATAAGATTTTTTTTTCAGAGATCGCAGATTTTTGACAAACTTATTGCACCAAATAATTTTTACTGCCAGTAGTGCTTCGTTAGCGGACGACGAGGAATACTTGCTCTTTCGTATGGCTGAAGGTGAGTGTGTGAATGCATGCATTTAATCTAGGCGATATTAAATAATCTGGCAGCTGATAAACAAGAGTCGAAACGGAGACGATCACGTCCTTGAAGACACCAGAAATTCATAATTCAGAAAACGTCTCATAAATTCAGGAAACATCTCAAGATTTTTGGAGCATTCTCAAAAACTTAGGAAACATTCCAAGCAGTTTTCTATAAGTTAAGGGTGTTCAGGAATTTTCTCAGAAGTTCAAGAAACTTTCCAATAGGTTTGGGAACATCCCAGAAGCTCAAGGTGCTTAAGTTATAAGAAGAAAACTTCTTACTAATCTATAATTTTTCGAATCGAACCAAAACGAGAATACATCAATACCAACTTATTAAAAAAATTGCAAATCGATCAGCTTTCCTGATTTTTTTTCAATTTCTCGCAAGTTATTAAAATATTTGTGATATTCTGCTTTTCATCATAAAAGATATATCAACTAGAAGTCCAGAAAACTTTTGGGAAGCTAAAGCTGTTTCTCAAAGTTCCGGGTATTTTCAAAAAGTTGTTTCTATAGTATTCCATGGATGATTAGCAAACTTTTTAGAAGTTCAAACAAGTTTTCAGAAACGTTGAAATTTGTATGGCAATTCAATGGACTTCTCTGAAGTTCCGCCACTTCTCTGAAGTTCCGCCACTTCTCTTCTCAAAAGCGAGCGAGCACAACTTCATGATTATCTTGAAACTTCCAAAAAGTTTATTCAACTTCCGAGAAGCCTAATCAACTTCTGTCAAGTTAATACACACATATTTATTGACGTTAGTCCATGTAAAAATCCACATAATATTCATTTGTTCACACACAAACAGAACCCTCCGAGAGCCCTGTTTTTTAACAGTGTAGTAATTCAGTTCCGAAGTTCATAGTAATTCAGAAAATAATTTTTGAAGAGTTCGTTTAGTTTCTATAAGCTTCTATAAGCTCTGATCAATTCACATAACTGCCGAGCCCTTGGATTCTAAAAACGGAAGAATATGCATATATTTGGTTGATCTTGAGCCACTCCGAGCAAAGATATCTCTAAACTATTCAAGAATACAAGGGGAAATGGGGTAAAACCAGCCATATCCTCGTTCACAGAGCCGTGCGGTAAAACAGCTTCTATTCGATTTTCAAGGAAATTTCACATGAGACTAGCACTATTTTGTTGATCTTGAGTCTCTCCGTGCAAAGATATCTATAGATTATTCAAGAATATAAGGGGAAGTGGGGTAAAATAAACTCGATAACTCCACAACCCTATCCGTACGGTTATTGAAACCAGTTCCATTCGATTCCCCGGACAATTTCCAAGCGGACATTACAAGCCGCGCTTAAAAGCGATAAAAGTTACAGATTTTTTCCTTAGTTTTCATCAGTTCTTGGATGTCAGAGCGAAAAAATCAAACGCTCAACAAAATGTGCTTGTGTATGTTACTGGGTTGACACGGCGTTTTTGGGGCGAGGCAGTGAACACTGCTGCTTACATATACAACAGGGTACCATCCAGAGCTTTCGATAAAACTTCTTGCAAGCTATGGTTCGGGCGGAAGCTGGACCTGAAGGGTATGAAAGTCTTCGGGTGTGCAGCCCTGGATGCCAACTCAGAAGCGGAAGAAGTTCGAGGTCAAAGCCGAAAACTCACCTTTGTGGGTTATTCTTCTGCACAAAAGGGCCTGCTGGATGTACCGCAAGAAAGGTTGTTAGCCGGGATGTGTGATTTGTGCCAAACAAGGCCCTACCCATGAAGCCGCCGGTGATACTTGACACAATGCCGACGATGAAACGCAGGAAGTAAAGGACGGTCCCACCCGAGACGCCGATGTTGATGAAGAAGTGATGGTGCGTTTGGGAAATCATTACGAGCAATCCGAGCAAGATATCGATTCGGATGATGAGTATTTCTGATTTGATGATACTTTGGGCTTTCTGAGATTTGAGGATGCATTGGTTCAGGGTGAGCTGGAAAATTGTTCGGTTCAGGAGGAGCAGGAACATGTTCCTGTTCAGGAAAAGCTATAGCGAGTGGAAGCTGGTCAAGCTACCTCCCGATCGGAGAACGATTGGGTCGAAATGGGTTTTTAAGCGTAAGGAGGATGCCACCAGGATGCATAAGGAGGATGCCTTGCAAAGCCCCGTTTGTTGCTCAAGGGTTTTTGACAGGAATACGGGAGCGCGTATGACCAGATCCTCGCGCCGGTAGTAAGGCAATCCACATTCCGAATGGTTCTGACGCTGGCGAGTAGCTGTAAGGTGTTGACAAGGTACGTCGACATTAACACGGCCTACCTGTAAGGCGAGTTGCAAGAGGAGATGAGGCAGCCTCCTGGTTACGAGCGCGGCGATCGATGAGCTGTTTGCCAGCTCAAGTGGAGCCTATAGGTGCTGAAACAGGCTGCCCGTGTTTGGAACCTGAAAATAGACGTTGTTCTGAAAGATGCCGTGTTTCAGCTGTCGAAGGCGGATCTCTGCACATATTCGAAGCAGGTCAGCAGTCACTATGTGCTGTTATACGTAGATGACCTTATCGTCGCCTGTAGAACCGAGCAGGAATACCGAGCGCTGCTGAAGGTTTTTAGGTAGAATTTCAAAATCACCGAGCTAGGAGATCTTACGCGTTTCCTAGGGATTCATGTACGCAAGCAAGCTGTCGTACATCAGCAAAACTCTCGTACGATTTGGTATGAAAAAGGCTAACACGTCGAAGGTACCGATGTCGAATGGCTACCTACAACAACCACAAGAGGAGAATGCTGAGCTTGACGAGAAGGTCCTGAACCAAAGTATCGAACGACGTATCAACACCCACGAAGGCCGAATACATTGAGGCCAAGAAGGTACTTCGTTATTTGAAGGGGACGATCGAATATGTGTTCTTCCTGGGCGCCGATGAACACCAACCGCTTGAATGCTTTGGTGGACGCTGATTGGGCCAGCGAAGTCTCGGATACGGCGAAGTCCAGTGGTGGATTCTTATTCAAGTTAAGTGGTGGGCTCATCGAATGTTGCTGCAGGAAGCAAACGAGCGTGGCGATATCGAGCACCGAAGCCGAGTATGTTGCCTTGGTTGATTGTCTCCAAGAGTTGCAGTGGCTACGATAACCGATGGTTGATCTGGGCGTATCCATTAAGTATCCCGTTTTAGTGCGTGAGGATAACCAGAGTTATATTCCCCCTACAGCAACGGACAGAACTTTACGCAGATCAAACCACATTGACACCAAATACTGCTTTGTCAAGTACTGTCCAGTACTATCCGGCTAATTGGACATCTTGACGAACCCGCTTGCGGCGGTGAAGCTTCGGGAACTTCGAACAACCGTCGGAGTGAAATCGACTGAAGTTGATGAGGAATGTTGAGCGCCTCGAGCTACGACGACATCATAGTTGTAGACACATCATTGACGTAGAGAAACAGCATAGCTGTCATTCTTATGAATTTCCGTTAGTTTATAGAAACCTTACCGCGATCCGAGTTCTCTATTTTCCATTGTGGCTGACAGTTTTCAAGTTGTTAGAAGTTTCTTGGAGTTGACTTTGTCTTTAAATATCACTCGAGAAATTCAAAATGACATATACTAACACTTAACCTTGACTATAGATTAAGATTGTTTTTAAATGTTTTTCTAGAATCTCGACATAAAATTTTCTTGTTCATGGACAGTAAAAAATCTTGCGTAACATAAGATAAAGCTCTATATTTGATAATCGATTCTATTCAGCGACTTTCCATTCCATTTACCACGACGGACCAAGGGAATTTGTTTCTCTGATTGCAACTTAGGTTGAAAGAAGACATCGTTACTTTGTATATTCTACAATTAATTCTATGGAAAATGCTCATGCAGCGGCGTTAACCACAGAAAAGAAAATCAATAAAAAGAATCGATCAACAATTATAGGCCCTACTTCTAATGTTACGCGAGATGGGAAAGTGACATCGACTAAAATCAGATGGATGTTTGTGATTTGTCGTCTTGTCAATCC
>JASCZW010016715.1:0-18242 GCA_034211315.2 Aedes japonicus | reverse complement strand
AAGCACACATGGCTGCCGATACATTCTCAAATGATCTAACGTTGCCGAAGTGGAACCTATAAACCGAATAATGCAGACAAGATGTACAGATAAAGTCACATGTTATAAACTTACTGGTCACATTGGTAAAATAACTATGATTTAACAAGCAAACGGTGGACCCAATGTTAGGGACATATTTTTTCTATGTTCCTAACTATGACCCCTGTTGTATGGAAAGCGTAGTAAAAATGTTGTTATTGGTAACATCTTACAATACAAATGTCTAAATTCAGGTTGAATGTTGTTCATATGGTTCATCTTAACACAAATTAAAGAAACAAAATCTGGTAGAGTGAATTATAATGTTTTGATTGTCAAATGACCGCTCAATCATATGTAAAAATCACTTAAGTGTTTCTTATCAGTTAAAGTATACTTTGATTTGTGAAATTGTTTGTTGGGTAAAGCGAATACAGCTGGGAACGCCTTGAATCAGAAAATCAGGAAGAAATCCGTACGAAAATTGCATTTAAAAAAAATCAATCGAATGGGACGAACTTGCATCCATGATTAGACCCAATTTGGTACCCATAGACCGACATTACATCCATATCCCTCGAAAGTTTCTGACTTTATAAAACGAGTTGTGTAGCTTTTCGTGATACATACTACCAGATGGCTTATTAAGCATATCTTTGGAAGTGTATAGCACGTTAAATTTTGTTTCCAGCTCAAATACTTTATGAGTTACAATGAAAAATGTAATCAATTGTTGCATATTAGGCTGAGTCAAGGGACACATACCCTATTTGAAATATTTTTTGCATGAATGCAAAAAAATATTTCAGTTGTGGTTTGAGATTCCTCCACATTCTGAAGGAGGGGGCTCCCGTACAAATGAAACACAAATTTCTTCATAACTCGAGAATTACTCAAGCACATGGAACAGAATTAGGCAAGTGAAGGTTTTGGACGGCAAGAAATATGTCTAAGGTGTCTCAAGACCCCTCTCCTTTCCGAAAGGACGGGCTATCATACAAATGAAGCACAAATTTCTGCATAACTCGAGAACTAATAAAGCATTGAAACCAAATTTGGCATATGGGGGTTTTTGAAAACGAGAAATGTTTTATTGGTGTTTTGAGGCCTCTTCTGGAAAAGGGGTTTCCATACAAATGAAACGGGTGGTCCAATACAAATGATTTTTTTTCCATACCTCGAGAATAAATCAAGCAAATGAAACCACATTTGTATTGTGTAGATTTTTTGGAGGCAAGACATGTTTCTATGATACTTCAAGACTCCCCTCTTGACGGGAGGAGGGTCGGGGGAAAACACACATTTATGCATATCTCGAGCACTAATCAAGCAAATAAAACCACATTTGGCATGTGGGCGTTTTAAGAAGCAGGCTTTTTTAATACATATAAAAATGAATTTCTGTCTGACACTTATAGACTCGGAAACTACAGAAACCGATCGGCGTGAAAAATTTGCAAGCAGGGGTTTGAGGGGCTGAGGAAGGTTCTTATGATGGTTTGTGACCCTTCCCCTCTAGCTGTTTTTCGTTCATTGTTTTGTTTGGGCTCTGTTGAAAACCCGGATGAAGTTTTCCTAACAATCTACATTCAGTTCCAGTAAATTAAATTTGAAACACAAATTTATGCATAATACGAGCAAATCAAGCAAATGGAAACAAATTTGACATGTGGGGTTTTGAAGGCAAAAACGGTTCATTCTATGGTGGTTTGAAACCCTTTCCCCTTTTAAAAGAGAGGGAGGGGGTGCTGAAACACAAATTTCTGCATAACTCGAGAACGAATCAAGCAAATGGGACCAAATTTGGCATGTGGGTTTTTGATGGCAATGATTGTATGGTGGTTTACAAATGGCATACAATTGAAACACAAATTCAACCAAACATGAGAATTATTCAGGTTACTTAAACACAAAACGTGTATTTCTCGGGAAAGAAGCATGTTCTGATAAAAGTTCAAGCCCCTGCTCAGTCAAGAAAAAACTCTGTCCGAAAAATAATCATAAACGAGTCAGTTCTATTAAATTTTCATTAATTTAGTTGCGTAGCAGGGCTTTCATCGGGTTCAGCTAGTCATTTATAATTTATTATGTCATTTGAACTTTTTTTTGTAATTTTTAAATCGTCGCTTACGATTTTTACGATGTAGCTTAGTTACTTAGATATGGCCAAATAGGGGAGGAATTGTGGGATTATATCTATTTTCAAACCCTCTGCGCCATTCAAGGCTGGCTTGACATTAATGATTAGCACCGCAATAATCTACTACTAATCATCTTTTTAAAAAAAATTACTCAAATCGTCCTCTTGCAAGAAATTAGAAGCTCATGCATTGAAGGAAACTTATCTACGGACCGCCCGTTCTTCTTCACGCGTTGCGTTTCTAATGAACCAATATGTGTACGATTGTTCTTTTAAGTTGGTTATTTCTCTTCATTAGCCGCCAATCGAACGCTTTCCAGGCTGATTGTTATCTTAATTGAAGTGTAACATTCATCAGAAACTAACTCGAACAATGTTTGACACAAACTGGCACGTGACTTTTTCGATTCCATCTGTTGGTACCTGTTTCAAGACGGGACCTATGGAATTCATAACTTCGTGTCAATAGGTACAATCTGATCTGCTGCATCTCGTGGTCACTGATAACCACCACCTAGAGAAGCAAGTATCCATCCTGAGCAGCTATTGGCAAACAAAAGATATCTAATTGGGGCTACGCCAAGTGTTGCTACTTTACACTTACCTACACTTTTACAGCGGGTGTCACACGAACCACTTGCCCGTCAACTGTTCGTCACTTGGCTTGGCAGACTACCATCCATCAGGTAGGTTGGAGTGCTTACCTAGGAGGCAATAAAAGTAATGTTGAATTTAATTAACTGATAAAATTTTCATTTTCTACTTCGCCCTCGGGTTGCAAGCTCGCGGGAAGTGTTTTCGAATTTTCGATTCAGTTTGTTCGCTTGTTGTCCTGCGTTACGGTCGGCGTGCGTGTGCGGAAAAGGCTTGAATAGAGAAAGAGCAGGCCGATGGATAGTAGTTCAATTTCGCTTGCGTAAATTTTACGGACCTTTTTTAAAAGGGCTAAGTGTAATGAGACGTTTTTGTGGTGTTCGACCATGCGTTCGGTTATATTCTGTGAAGAGTTTGTTATCTGGTAATGTGCATTTGTCATCCAAATAAGAAGAACAAAGAACTATTTGCAAATTATTTCATGTAAGTAAGAATTCAAAGAAACTCGAGGGAAATGACGATTGTGTTTACAATTATCTATCGTACATCTTAAGTATTTTAAAAATGGTGTGACTATGTTAGTAATTTGTCATTTATTTAAATGCGATGAAAATGTTGCCAACACTAAAGCATTTTTATTTAACAGTAGAAGTAAGTCCAGGTTGATTTATTATTGCTCTTCTGTTCAATTATTTCTCATCATAAATATTATCGAGTTCTAGCAATGTTCTAGCTTCTTCAGCTACTAAAGTAACAATGGGGGGAGGAGGAGCAATCGAAACTAATGAATACTTCCCAGGCGACAAAAATGCACCTATATTAAAGTTAAGTTCCTGATATTTAAACCTATATATAAGTGAACAAATCGCATAGCATGCAAAAATTTTGCTTATTATGCCATATACGTGTAAATTCCATGGTTTTCTAAAACGATTTGATTTGATATCGTATGCGATTTTATCTGTAATAACAGATTCGATTGAAAAAGTCCAACCTAAATCCAATTTAGGTTGTGACGCAGTAACGTTTGCATTGAAAAAATGGACCTTTTTTTTCTGATGGTGATAAAAAGAAGCTAAGACAGATAATTGCTTTTGATTAATTTCCCATGGAAGGTAACTATTTAAGCTTACTTGCAAACAAATTCTACACCTTTTCGTACGACCTTCCGGCAGTTAACCGGAACATTCAACATGGCGGACGAAAACATGCGTGTAGGCATGTTTTTGAGTTCTTTCTTCGTTTTATTTATCAATTCTTCCTCAATTTTCTCGACAAAACTGTTGGAGTAGATCTTGCGCTTCAGGTTGGCCTAGAAATTTTCGATGGAACGCAGCTGGGGGACGTTTTGCGAGTTCGCCGATTAGGTTTCACATCGATATTGAGCCGCTCCATCTCCTCCAATGATCGCTTCGAATAGTGGACCGACGCCAGATCCGGCCAGAACACCGCGTCTTCGCCCTTATGGCATTTCTTGATGAACGACGCAACTTCTGGCAGGCATTTCGTGTGTGTGTGTACAATTCATTCCCACTGACCGGCAGTGCTTTTATGGAAGAAATTTGTGTGCACCTATTTTAACCTTGTGCTATCTGTAGGTGCAAACACTTTCAGCCCTGGAGATAAAAGGTGAAAGTTCTGGCAGGCATTTCGTACTATAAATTTCCCCGTTCACAGTCAGTCCGGAGCGAAAGAATAGCGGCTTTGACATCCCCTTCTCGCTGATTGTCAGCCACACCTTCTTGGAGAACTTTGTGTGTAAAATGGACTTCACCTCGGAGCTAACTTCCTTCGTGGGGGAAGTAAAATACGAAGTACCCTGCCAGTCATTGCCAACCAGGGTGAGATAGGTCTCTTCGTCAATCACCATGGCCACGTCGCAATTCACCGGGAAATTCGAGTTGACCATCTTATTCAGCCGCTGCCGCTGCGTCACTGCCTGCAGCTCCAAAACCAGTGGACGCGTCTTCCACTTCCTGACATGTATGTTCATGTTCGCCAGGTACTTTTTCACTGTTTGGCTGGCTCAGGGTCGTCGGCCGTCGGAACCGGGCTTTTTTTTCGATGCTCTGATTGTTGTATAATAGTGTCTAGATGTTGTAGATGCCGGAACGGGCGTATCCGGCGTCCACAAAGTGCCGCATGATGTCCGTTTTCGACGTGGTGGGGTGCCATTCTTTGAACGCGCACACTTTTGAACTGAGTTGCTTCACTGTTTTTGCCATCACGGTTAGAGTTCGACTGATAGAGCTACCAAATTTTGTCTGCTGACTCATGGGTTACTATGATTGATGCTGCATGCCTAGTTTTGCCAGTGCGGGTGAAGGTAAACCCATGAAATTTTTTTTGTCTACTTTTGTTAATGTAAACGTTACGATGGATAAATAACGCATCGTATATAAGTCGAAAACTTGGCCATACTTTTATCCGATTTTGACTTAAAAGAAGGACGATACTATATGAATTCTGAGAGAAGGACGGTACTATATGAATTCTGTTATACGACTTCTGGTTGTCTGGGTTTGCACGGCAGCTCTCATCATTCTCATTTTATAGAATGATGTTGAATAGAAGTGATTAGCTTACACAGGTTATTTAAAATTTCAATAAGCATTATAATGGTCAGGTTGACCAAAAGTAGGAATAACAATTTTTTATTTGTCTTGGGAGAACAGTTATACATATTAATTAAACTTATTACAATTAGGGGCCATATTTCCATTTGTCAGTTTCAATAAATTTTTATGTATTTTAATTACTGAGAAAGTGATCATAATAAACTTTAATTAATTTATTCCATTATGTTGGTCTTGTCTGTTCCATTGTAATGGCCCAAACACAATGACAACGACAACGCCAAACGGCAAAGCCTGATCTGAGTATGCCTGCTTGTCGGAAAGAAAACAGGATAGATCCAAGCCGATGCTTATTGGACATATCGAAGTCATTTGCAGCAACTGTCAAAATTGCCGTTTTCCGTTCCGTTTCCGTTATCATTGTGTTTGGGCGGTAAGCCTACACAGAAACAAAAGCGTTCAGGAAAATGAAAACGGGCCGTGAACTAGTTCACATTTTTATGATTTTTACCCAAAAACGTGAACTAGTTTCCGATTACGTGATTCAGTTCACGGGGTTTTTTAGCTTGTTCTCGATTTTCATGACTGTAGTTCACGGATCCGGGCACGAATTTTTTTCCGTGTAAGCAAGCGTAATAAACGATATTTTTCGCAAAGCGGTTCATACAACAAACCTGTCTAGGGCGGTATCCGGCCTAAATTTACATGATATATTCCATGAATTTAAGCAAATTTTGCATGCTATATATGTGCCTTAGAAAACATAGAAAAAAACATGAATCTTTTAAATTGTGTAATCTTCTTGCAATTTTAACTTTTAACTTATAACTTAGTGCATCGAATTCAAAATTATTCGCTGAGGATTTTCGATGTACGACCATGGTTTTGAGTAAGTTTTATTGCTTAAGCCTAGTGTACAGCTGACAAGTAAAGACCTGAAGTATTTTTTGCCATTTCTACCGAAGTAATTTTGACAACTGCTCCAGTATGAGCGAAATGTCAGTTTTCCTTGCGGAATAATCGAACGAAATATTATTCCGCAGCCCCATTTAGATTGCATGGATAGGCGTTACTAACGTTACGAAGTTTCTCCTTTTCAGCTGCATACTAGGTGAGTATTTCCGACAGTAAATGCATTTAGTGATCATTAATTGCCCTATCCTAATACACATTACATTTGAGCTGCATACTAGCAAATTAAAAGAAAACAAACCGGCAAACGAACCCTGCTACCTCCTGTGTCTTTGCCGAATGAGTTGAAGGGAGGACCCGAGTCACAACAAACATTTTTTATGACCTATAAGTGCTTCGCCGGGAGGAGTACTCAGGGCAATATAAAATTACTGATTGTGATTGTGACTCAATGGAAGCTTAAATGTCTTCTCTGACTGTCAAACGAATGCTTGCGTCTTCACTTGCAACTCAACAAAACACAATAAAAGGCCAACTAAAGGGTGTACGGAATCAAATTGCGACACATACAAATATTCGGCAAAATTCGCCCGTTCAACCAATCATCTTCAAGCTTTCATGGAGTAAAATAAAACGTGTTATGAATATTTTCTTATATTTTTTTTATTCAATTTCAATTCCATATCAGAATGCACGAACCTTCTTCTTTACACTACTCATAAGGTTCTGTACAGCATTTGGACCATTTTTTTCATACCAATCTATTTTTCTTCATATGTTCCTTCGATTTCACTTCCTTAGGATGCTTCCGAAGTGCCTGCTTCATGATGGCCCAGTACTTTTAAATTGGCCACAATTTCGGTGCGTTCGGGGGGGGGGTGTTGAGATGCTTCGGCACAAAATTAACTTCCTTAGTCTTGTATCACTCCAAAACCTCTTTCGAGTAATGGCACGAGGATAAATCCGGCCAAAAAATCGTAAGACAATCGTGTGACCTCAGAAGAGGAAGTAAACGCTTTTGGAGGCATTCCTTTGGTACACCTGCTTATCATCGTTCCATTTGTCACGAATGGGGTGCTCCGCTTTCCACACGAGCAAATAGCTTGCCAAATCATATATTTTTTGGCAAACTTTGACATCTTCTGCTTTCTAACGTCCTCAGGGACATCGAATTTATGATGAGCAGTGAAAAACTGGAGCCTCGGAAGCTGCCAGAAGTCTGCTTTTACATACGTCTCATCATCCGTAACGAACAAGGTGGTTTCGTCAACATCTGGGTGTAGAGTTTCCGATAAGGCGCTTTTTGGACTTTGTAAGTGTGTAGTTCTTCACGTTTTTTCGAATCTTGCACGAACGTTTTCGTTAGATTCAGTTTCTTCGTAACATCTCGAAGTGAACTGTTGGGATTCCTCTTGAAAGCTTGAACTACCCGCTTGTGAACCTTAACACTATACGGAGATCCATTTTTGCCACTTTTTCTTTCCGATCGATGGTCAAACGATCGTGGTACCGATTTAAAACACGAGACGCCGTAGAATGTACCATTCCCAGCTTTCTACTGATGGCACGATGAGAAAGATCCGGATTTTCGCAACGAGTGCACATCTGCTAGTGAATCTTACACAGCGTAAACAAATACACATTAAACTAATTCCATTCAAAATTTCGATAGAAAATACCCAACGGGTAAAAAGTTACAGCCATTTAAAAGTGGTGTAATTTGATTCCGTACACCCTTTAGGGAAAATGATTTTGAGTGGACATATTTGAACTTGTTGCTCCTTACTTTATGTTTCACTCGAATTATATACTTCACTCGAATTATATATTCGTAAGATGATAACTTTGATCAAAAGCTTACCCACACTGAACATGAGTGAAACTACAAGTGATTTTGATGGAAACCATTGTGTTTGCATTTTAAAAATAAGAATTAACACTATTTATTTTCGGTAAAATGGACTGGAGATTTAAGAAAATCTTTGTATGGGCTATATGGTTTGTTTCGACTTTGAACACCGTCCACAGATAAAAAGAAACATTGAATTTTCTGCATTATCTAATGCACATAAAGGGAATGCTAGATATGACAATAACTAATGGGTTATCACAAGAAAATTCAAGCCAGATGACGCCTGAATCTAGTTTTTTGTATGAAAGATTGCAAACATTGATGTATGGCCCATGAAAGATTACAAACAATTTCTTTGTTTACGCCTCCTTTGGCTTGGAGTTAATGGGAGGGAAATTTTACGCGCTAGTTAGAATTTTTTTCTGTGTACCACACTTACCATACATGCCGTAAATCAAATCCTGGATTGTCAATACGAGACTATATCCACTCTTTACTGTGTGCTCAAATAAATTTCCGAACGTTTGATGGCCGAGAGGAAACCGAGAAGTGATAAAAAAAAATTGGACGTACTGATCCTGTCATGGATTGAAAGGTGAAAAGGATATTGAAGGAAAATCTCTCTGTTCTAACTGTGGCTTGTCAAATACAAAGGTCACTTAGTTTTGTCCAAAAATCAAAGCAACGATTGAGCCTGAAGTCTTAGAATGTAAAAACAGTTCCAAATCGCAACTACAAACAGAACATAGCAGAAAAATCACAAGCTCGACGTTTGTACCGTTGTGACGTTTATAGCTTGATGTTATGAACGATGGAGCTTATATTATGGAGGATTTTAAGCAGCTTCCAGAGCTGGTTTTCTATTTTGCTATGCCCAG
This sequence comes from Aedes japonicus, assembly GCA_034211315.2. Classification (NCBI taxonomy): domain Eukaryota; kingdom Metazoa; phylum Arthropoda; class Insecta; order Diptera; family Culicidae; genus Aedes; species Aedes japonicus. The sequence continues at coordinate 9,269 of JASCZW010016715.1, read as the reverse complement.
ACATTCTACAGCTGAGCATTTCAGGATGAAGAAGGCATCGAAATTTCATAGAAAAAATACCTTATTTGGCAAGCAATTTGCATATGTGGCAAAAAGAGTAAATCTTTCGTCACTTCTTCTTATATAGCATTTCAAGCTTATTGCTGTCACAATTTGCTTAATGCTTGCTCTAAACTTAGTGTTCTAAATGCACTTCTACAGTTATTAATTGAGAGTTTTCGTTGCCAGGAACCTTTTTGGTATTAGTATGGTTGTTTGGCAAGAACAATATGCCCAGGGAGTCGAGAACTTTTTCTTAACGAAAAATTCCTACACCAGATCAGGAATCGAACCTAGCCACCCAGCCACCTCCAGCATGGTATTGCTTTGTAGCCGTGCCTTTACCGATTGAGCTAAGGGAGGACGCTGTTGTCACTACCAGAACAATTAATAAGGAGACCAGAGAATGTGCCTGCAGAAGCGATTGCTAGCGAGTGGTACAAACAAATCAAGTGAATATTGTATGGGAAATCGCAAATCCACCAAATTGTCCAGAGTTACGAATTGAGAGATACTGGGCTCTGATGAAGCGTAAACTTTCTGAAAAGACACAAGGGACAAAAGATATCAAACACATCTGACAAATTTGGGCAGAGACGACCACCACGGTATCTGAAGAGTCAGTACAAACCAGCGTCAATGAAGTTTATTGGCTGGGATGATCCGATAGAGAATTCACAGTACGATAAGTGGTTGTCACGGCTAGCTATCTTTTCACAGATAGCCACCATTGAAATTCCACTCTGCTATCGAGTGCGAACACCCGCGGGACTAGGTATCGTAATGCAAATGCATACCTTCGTCGATGCTAGTGAGAATGGCTATACCTATACCTTTGATTCAAGATCGGCGATACCGTCGAATGCGCGCAAGTCAGCGCTAGCGTTCTAAATTGCAAGTGGCGGTCATCGGTGCGCGGTTAGCGGATACAATATCGAAATCGCTCTCGATAAATGCCAGCAAGCGGACGTTCTGGACGAATTCCAAAGATGTGCTCTTTTATATTCGTTCAGATCGCAGACGGTACAGACAATTTGTGGCATTCCGCGTCAGTGAAATTCTGGAGACGGCGGATGTCAACGCTGACGAAGGAACGAAATGGAAGCGAGCTCCCAACTTGGCTAGTGACAGCTGCTAGTTTAGTGGAACGGAATACCTTCTCCTGAATAAAGAGAAATGTTTTCTGGAAGGATCAACGAGGAAGCGCTTCGGCCGCATCTGCTTCTTCACACACAACCTATCCGGCAATTCACCCACAAGACTTTTCCAAGTGAAGCGACTTGCTACGCGCAATGGCCTTTGTGTTGCGTTATGTGAGCAAACTGAGGCGTAGCTGCCATGGTAAGCCATGAGTCATCTGACCAACATTCCAATTGGAGGAGACGATTCTCCGGTGTTGACTCCCAATCATTTTCTATTGGGGTCAGCGAAACGGGAGATCGTAGATTTCTCTGGACGACTGCCCTATCTTGCTCAGGAACAGTTGAAAGCAATGCTGAAGATGGGAGCCACCTTTTGGAAGCAGTGGATTTTGGACTTGGTGCCTACAATTACTCGTTAGACTAAGTGGTTCACCCCGATAAGCCGATCACAGGTGGCAATTTGGTGCCCATCGTGGATCTGAAGTGTAGCCAAAATTGTTGGCCGAAAGGCCGAGTGATTACTACAGATCCGACTCCAAATGGTCGGGTAATGTGGGCTACCGTGTAGACCGCATCAGGGTGCATCTACAAGCGGCAAGCGGTGTCCTTAGCTGTACTCAATGTAGGCGGAGTGTTAGTTGCGTTCCGTCGAGAAGAGCACCATTTGCAGCCACCGCCGATCTACGCCACTGAGTAATCAACGCAACCACACCAACTGCCACGAGAAGAGATTGTCGCGCGTGTGAAGGACGAGTAAGGGTTGCAAAAAGTTAACAATCAGAAAAAAAATGGAAATAATTTTTGTAACCACAAGAAGCTATCAGTACGACTTTCTTAAATTTAGTTAAAAACTACTCTTAAATCTGATTAAACTTAGTATCCAAACTAACTAATTACTTTCTAGTCTTAATTTCTTGAATTTCTAATACAAAGCTATAAGCTAATCACTAGTGCTATGAAGCATCTCCTACTACAAATTATTCTTTCAAACAGCCGTATAGCTGTAGGAACATTTTTTCTCCGAGCTGCAGAATAAGTTTGACGCTATTTCGGTCAGATTAGGCATCCTGCCACTAAGCGAGGCCAGTGTTAGACTGATGCAGAAAAAACGATGTTGTTTTTGTACAGAAATACTTCAACTCATCGAGCTCACAGGAACGTCGTCCGATTGAGAAGTTTTGGGCCATCATGAAGGCCAAACTTCTTAAAACACCTTAAGTATACGAGATCGAGCTGGATTTGATGAAACAATGGGTAAAGTATAACATGTATAACAGTATAACTTGATATAACATTACGAAGTATTTTTCAGTAATTTGAAATATTTAGAATCGATATTATCGGAATACCACAGTGTTTTAGGCTTATAACATTCATATTTTTTTTTTCTTCATTCAATATATTTTTTTTCATTCAATATATTTTTTTCTTTTATATTCTTATGTTTGTTAAAAGCATCTTCTGATGCCACTTTGTTTTGTTTTTCACATTTCTAATTTGTACTTAAAGAAGTCAACATAACTCGTACATATTTTTTTTAAATTTAACACTCCATAAAAAAGTGCCAGAAGAGGTACGTTTTATGGAGGTTAAATTATATCGAGATATGCCTGTATCTTCATAGTACGTTTTACAAGATAACAGGAGCCACTTATCTTTTGTTTTGATTATATTAATGCTGCCTTTCACAGCATATAAAAATCAAATGATCACAAACGTCACAAATGCTCTTTGCTTTCATTTTGAGGTTTATCTTTTATAGGGTGAGGGATTTGTATAACCGTAGTATGTATGTGTATAGCTACAACACTGACAAAGCGTAAAGATTTATAATATGCGATCGATTTTTGATCGATATTCCATTCCGTTTGATTCAAATGTGCAGCAATCAATTCTGTTGAATCCAGGATAGGATAGTTTCATCTAGATAAATGTAATTTGTCCATGATACGTCAGTTGAACTCAAGTTTATGACTCCACTAAGGTATTCAACGAAGTCCAAGACAGATATCTTTCGTGTGCTTTGAAGCCCTGGTTTGTTTCTTAAAATTATTCATGCACTTACTACTGCCCCATCAGAAAAAAAACCCTCCCACAACTATTATCGTTATCAGCGTTCATATTTGACATTGCGCATTAATAAGTAGGTGGCACTTCAAATCGCAAAAAAAATTAAATCCAATTCTAGCGCATGTGTATAACTATTAAGCCCTAGCTGACAGATAGCAGTGTTTGGTCTAGTTTATATAATGTAAGTTTTAGTTCATGCTAGATAAGTCGGCAACGGACGCTTTGGAGCTTCCAGTGTGTGACCTTCTCCGCTACCAGTAGGCCACTGAAGACGAGGTAGTCATATTGTAACAATTTGCCAGTTTACGACAGGCCTACATAGCTCTATGTGAGTTGTGATAAATTATTGCTTCCATAATCCGGTCCGTCACTCTTGAGAGCGTGCAAGAGATTATTTATCGGGTCAGAGCTGTTTCTGTTGGTATCTAGTGGTGTTTATCCAAACAACTGCTGTCGTCTGCTTTACGAGAGGTGTAACAGAGTTACTAAGAATTGTTTTATCTTTCATGTACAGCTAATACCTTCAATAAGGTATTGGATGGAAATCTAAGTGAGTAATTAAACTATAATGTTTGCTTGTTTTGGGATGATAATTTTTGCTTTCACACCTTTCACACTCTTAAGGAAATATATCTATTTTGGTACCAAAAACTCACACGTCAATAAAAATGTCAACAAGCTCGTTTGTAGTTATTCAAAACTGAGTAGAAAACGACTCAGTTTCGTTAAAAGTGGAACTACCCTAATCAGAGTAATTAAAAAGTTACTCATTTTTGTTAACTAGGTCAACCTGTGCTTACGCTAGTAAACATTACTTAGTCACGCTTGTTTGAATAATTTGTAGAATACGACTCAGTTTTGTTAAATGTGGAACGACACTAATTAAAGTAGCTATAGGGTTACTCATTTTTGGTTAACTAGATCACTTGTAAAAATAAGAGTAAACATTACTCAGTATCTAATTCTAGCTGACATAACAGTTTGATACGCTACGCGTTTTCATTTGTGTTTGTTATTCTAGTATTTATTTATTGTTAATTCTATTACTTATTTAATTTTATGTCTATAATTGATTTTTCCGGAAAAAATGTATCGCGATTTTGTTCACTTTGTTGGCAAATTTTCATTGAATCCTAGCGAGTGCGAGTTTTTTTAGTGGAACCTGTTCCGAGAGAATGAGAAGAAAGATTAGTAATTTCTATTTAATTCCAACTACCTTAATTGCTTTTTCTGACAGATACACATATTTCGTCAACAATGTTTTGATTTCTTCAGTTCGTGTTATTAATACTCGACTTAGTCTTAAGCGAGTAATTTGTATGTTATATGAGATGTGAGGTTTAATCTTCGTAAATACAATAGCTGAAACGATTTTGTTGCATCGTACAAAAGTGTTACAAAGTTTGTTATATTTGAGTTATATCTATATCACCTCTAGAAGATTATAAAAAGTTATCACAAAACTTGTAATACATCTGTTATTGGGTTCTGGTTGGAATGCCATTTGATCGAATACCATAAAATTGAATGGATAACTTGAATTACAGACAAAAGGGTGGTTGAGAGTATCAATTTACATCATCCCATCCAACGGATTTCAAATCCCGTCCTGATCTTGCTTTCATCTTGCGCTCTTTTGTTTGCAAACTCATAACAGCACTAGCCTTTTCAAAGTTTATATGGGAATAACTATGGAAAAAAACAAACTTTAATTCTCATCAGCATATTAACTAACATGTACGGAAATATTAACAATCTGTGTTGTCCTTCAACAAATGATTATATTCCACCAGAGCTGAAACTTATTTTACTCTTCTGAAAGATTCTGTGCAAGGTACCCAAGACTTTGTAAAATCTCTTGTATCAAATATTTCACCACGATAATTCTATTTTCATTACTAACAATATTTGCTTCTTTGGTGTCTATGAAAACAAGCGTGGTCCTTATTTTCATAGAAGTCATAAATCTACTTGCTTTATTTGTAGAAATGAAGGTAATATTTTTGCAGAAATGTTGTAGGTTTGCCATTTTACGAAAGTTTGGTTTTATTAATTAAAAAAAGGTTCCATTCTTACAAACAACTTCTTCGAAGATAATTTTAATCAAAAATTTTGAACTTGAATTGTAAATGTGTAGTAATATTCGAATTTGAACTTTTTGAATTCTCAAGACCTGAGTATCCGTAGACCAGATCACGAATCGATTTCAACCAACGATGAACTTACTTTAACGTTTTTTTTTAGACGGGATGGAAAATTTGCAACCAGACACCTGAAGAACTCAGGGTGTGGGTATGAGGGTGCCAACTCATCGAACCACTAAAAATCCATCTTAGCCCACCCGTGCCTTAAGCCCTGGACCCTCCCCGGAGCTTCAGGGAGGGGCTATTGTGCTTGTTAAGCACCCACTATGTCTAAATACTTAGGGCTTTAGTAGTTAGGTGGTCCCTGCGACCTGCCTTTTTTCGTATCGCCATTTATGTTGGAGAACGAGGACGATCTGGGAGGCTGCTACGCATAACGCGTGCAAGACGTCTCGATCCTGGCACATCTTCTGGACCAAATTATCCGGAGTCGTGTCGTGACCGCTTACGGCTATCATGCTGGATCTCGCGCCGTCGAAGCGAGGACATGATAAGAGCACATGTTCCGCAGTTTCCTCGACTCCCGCACACTCGCTGCATGCGGAGGACTGTGCATGCCCATATTTGTGCAGGTATTGTCTAAAACAGCCGTGGCCAGACAATATCTGCGTTAAGTGGAAGTTCACTTCACCGTGTCGCCTACCAACTCACCCGGTAGTTCTTGGTACTCAAGGCGGTGATCCATGCCGGCCCGCCGTACCTAAGTATGGACAAAGCGACACTGGCCAGGAGTTTACGCTTACTCCCTTGCACCGCCGAGCTATTCGACATCATGCGGGATAATGCCGATATAGCCATAGAGGCTTTCTTGCAGGCGTAATCGACGTGACTGACAAAGGACAGCTTATCGTCGATCATGACCCCAAGATACCTCAAGAACCTCTTCGATTCTATTGTGCAGTTACCTGCACTGATCGTCGCATGTTGCTCCGATTTCCGATTATTCACCACCGTAACCTCAGTCTTATGGTGGGCTAGCTCCAATTGCCTGGAGCTCATCCATCCAATGCCGTTGGAGTGCGAGGCCGTTAACTCGACTTCTTCGATGAATTCACCACATATCTCCAGGGTGATGTCGTTCGCGAACCCGACTATCTTCACCCCGCTCGGGAACACAAGCCGCAGTACTCGTCGTACATCGTGTTCCATAATACTGGACCTAGGATCTAACCTTGTGGGACGCCTGCGGTGATCTGGACACGTTTCTGGCCTGCCTCTGTATTGTATACCAGTACGCGATTCTGGAAGTAACTGCCAAGAATCTTGTACAGGTACCCAGGAAACTGAAGCCGTTGGAGCGAGTCGGCGATAGCCACCCAACTGGCGCTATTGAACGCATTTCTCACGTTAAGGGTGACCACTTTACAGTATCGTACTCTTCGCCTCTTGCGCTGGATTGACACTTCAGCCGTCTTGGCGACGGACAGGACGGCATCCACCGTCGACTTCCCTTTACGGAAGCCAAACTGGTTATTAGACAGACCTATACCCTCCATGTATGTTGTCAGTCTGTTGAGGATCACCCTGTGTGTGTGTGTGTGTGTGTGTGTGTGTGTGTGTGTGTTTGTATGTGTATGTGTGTTCGTGTACGTGTGTGTTTTAATGATAAGGTTGAAAAAAAAATCAAAAGCCTGGCCTGTAGTGTAATTGGCACTGTGTGTGACTCACTCAAGAGGTTATGGGACTCGCTTCCGTGCCTTACCACAACAAAACATTCCTTATTTATCTTTGCCGTATCCCCCCGGGACCACGCCGAAGCGACTACTTCAGGGGGCGGCTGTGCTCATGCACCTCTCTGTAGTCTTGGTTCTTGCGACTCTTGCCGTTATTTTGTGCTGATTTATGTACCCATCGAGACGTATACCGATATGGAGTAGCTGGCCGTCTAACGTGCCCTCTTTCACAGTCACCATGGTGGGACACCGACGCTGCTTGACCGCTGATGTTCCCTCCATTCACGCTGCAACTCAGTCATAGTTTGCGTCACTACACTATTAACGGCATTCCAGGTGCTCTCCTCTCGACACATTTCCTCGATGATGTTCTCCGTATTAAGCACTGGTATCTCCCTCCGAACTTCCTCAAACCAATTGAAGATCACGTGCTCCGGTGTTCCTTCTACGTGTCCACACACTGGACAGACGGGTGACGTTGCGTGTCCAAACCGATGCAGATACTTTCTGAAGCATCCATGACCAGACAGGAACTGTGTCAAGTGAAAGTTAATTTCGCCATGTTTCCTGTTTATCCAAGACGACAGAACTGGTATAAGCCGGTGTGTCCACCTACTGTTTCTCGCCGTGTTCCACTCCTGCTGCCATTTCGCCTTTGATGCCGCTCGCACGATCTTCCGAATACCTTTGGTTTCCTTCCTCGTGTAGCACTCACTGCTTCTAAAGAGATGGTCCTGTAAGCGCTCGCAACTCGCATGGCCATGAGAAGATGCGTTCTGTTTATTATAACACGATTCTTCTTGCTTTCCAACGCTGAAACCCAGGCTGGCCCACCGTACCTCAGTATTGAAGTGGAAACGTAGACTAGTAGACGCCACTGCCTACTGTCTACACTGGTAGGTCCGTAGCTATTCGGCAGAATTCTGTCTATCACGTTTAAAGCCTTTGCCGCTTTTTCGCAGGCATAATCGACGTGGCTGTTGAAGTTCAGCCGGTCGTCGATCATCACTCTCAAGTACTTCAGTGCTCGCGTCGAGGCTATGACATGCCCGCCCACGACGATTTCCGCCCGTTTCACCGCTCCGCGCATCCAGTTCTCAACCGTGTCAATTGCTTCGGTCGCCAACATCTCCACTTTCTCTAGCGTCTCGCCTAAAACTGTCAGGACAATATCGTCTGCAAAACCAACGATCTTGACTCCCGTTGGCAACTTCAGTGTTAACACACCATTGTACATTGCGTTCCAAAGCGTCGGTCCAAGGATAGAACCTTGTGGCACTCCCGCCGTGATCCTTATCGACTTCTGGCCCATTTCTGTATCGTACAGCAAAACCCGGTTCTGGAAGAAGTTGCTCAAAATCTTGCACAGATAGTCAGGGACCCTGACTCTGTGTAGCGCTTCGGCGATTTCTTCCCAGCTAGCGCTATTAAAGGCATTCTTTACGTCTATCGATCACCGCACAATATCGATTACCTCTCCTCTGCTGCTTGAGTACCTTAAACGCACTATCGACGACAATCCGAATTGCATCCACCGTTGACCTTCCTTTCCGGAACCCGAATTGGTTCGTTGACAATCATTACCTATATTATTTGGATGAGGGTACAGCAACAAACTTACAGATTTGGCAATGTAAAATTTCCAAACGTATTTATTGTCATATGAAATTTTTTTTTTTTGATATATATTTTTATAATCAGACTGATCTTACCAAAGGTCGCCTCTTCGTCATGATAGTATGGGCAGTCCCGATCGAAACATCCAGGTCAGCAACGGTTTTCCGGATCGAGCGGTTCATTTTTCGCTCCCTCACCACCTTGATAGCTGCCGGCGTCCTCGCCGAACGCTGCCGGATCTCGCACGGTCTTTGGCCGGGCCCGTCTCTCGGTACACGGTGGCTTCACCCCGAGGAATTTCAACCGCTAGAATATGTCACCGGGTCGCTCACCTCTTGCAAACAACTTTACTACAACGTCGCGGTACTTCTTCATAATGCGCGGTAAACAAACAACAAATGACAGCAAGTCGACACCGTGTGCGTCGGTAAGCCTATATATAAGGCTAAGGCTGACACCAATACCAATACACCGAATGCATATGGTGCGCACCTACACAACTATGAGAAGATGTATTCGAACATATTGAACACCCTGTTGTTCCATTACTAAATGGGCCATGCTTTAAATTCATGAAATCTTGG
>JASCZW010016714.1:0-18253 GCA_034211315.2 Aedes japonicus | reverse complement strand
ACACCAAAGAAGTACCACTCATTCGTTCAATTTCCAGAAAACGAAGTTTTTGTAAGAGAACATTTTCGAATGACGAAAGAAGGCGGGATTCATAATATATATAAAAGCAATCAATAGTTTATATAATATTTATGTAATATTATCAATGACCGAGACTAATAAAATGGTATATATAAATATAGAATCCAACCATAATTCATTATTTTTGTCTTATAACTTAAAAGTGAAGCTTTTTCAATCGACGAGCTGTTAAGAGTAAGTAAGAGGTACATACATGTGTTTTTAAAAAGGCTAAAAACACTAGAAGAAACAATCGTTAGCTATTGTTGTTTAACATCACGAGTAATTTATGAAAAGGGCGTATTTTTTGAGGTTTTGAAATTTTATTGAAAAGAAAATCAGAAATATCTTGAAAACAGTTGCGTTTACGTGGTTTATCATTATCAATCATTATTGTTGTAATGATCTCAAAACCATATTGATAACATCAAAAATTTATTTATAAGAATGAATAACCAAAATTTGAAATATACACCAAAGTTCGCTATTTGAAAAACTTTTTTATTATAAGAGCGTCCATCCTAAGATTTTTTTAGAAACGTGTCTTTTCCTCAAATTTCCATACTAACAAATTAAAAAAATATTAAAAATACGTTTTTTAGATATTTTATTTTTTAGTAATTATTTTTGATTTTCTTGATGAAAAAAAATTTTTTCTGTGTATATTTTTAGAAAGGCTTTTTAGTTCCTACAATTCCCTTATATAAAGATTTTCTCTAAATGTAATGGTTTTGAACTACGATTTTTCAAGTAAAATGTTGGAAAAAACACATACGCCCATCTCAAAGTTACTCTTGAACCCAAATTATCTTAACACTAGCGGAATTTTTTTTCCAACGTACCGAACTCATGTGCCAAGTTTCATCCAAATCAATGATGATCGGGTATGATTTTTGGGATTTCCGGCACATTCTGGATGGAATCCCTCTATAGTAAATAAATTTCAGTCAGAAGTCCTAACAATGGCAGTCTCAAAACAGGGAGTAAACGCTGTACTATACTTTTATATTACTAATTTAGAAACGATCTGAGAATTTTAACCAGACCGCTTTTATTTATTTATTTATTTATTTCGTCAATCGATCGTGGACTACATATTTACACTTAATTCTATCTTCTTAAAGATCGTCTAGAAACAAAATACTGTCTTGGGTTACTACGTGACATTGTTAGGTCAATTGATTCACAATGCAGATTATACAGAACATCATTCGGTTAATTGGTCCGAATTTCGCATAGTTTGTCCGATTGATATTTAACGCAAATAAGTTCCGATTCCTCAAATGCCGCGAGAGGTGTAGAAATTTAGACTACATAATAAGTTAGGGGAGAAATGCGATGTGATACAATATCGTTTACAAAAGAGATCATGGCAAATTCCCTTCGTTCTTTTAGAGTTTGAATGTCAATAAGCATACACCGTGCTTCATAAGACGGAAGTGGAAATGTTGTCCAGCCTAATTTACGGAGAGCATACAAAAGAAATTGTTTTTGGACTGATTCTAATCGTTCTTCATGTGTTTTCATAAAGGAGACCATATGACACTACAATACTCTAGAATAGACCTGACATATGCAACGTACAATGTTTTGATCGTATATGGGTCATGAAAGTTTTGACCAAAGCGTTTAATAAAACCTAGCATATTGGTTGCTTTATGGATAATTGTGTTGTAATGGTCGATAAAATTAAGCTTAGAATCTACAATAACACCTAAGTCTCTGACTCTCTCGCATTTTCTACAATTTCAGTTCCTAAAGAAACAGTAATTTGTGGTGTATATCGTTTTCTACTGAGAGTAATTAAATTACATTTCTTAACGTTTATTTCTAGTAAGCTTTTTTGCACCATATATCAAATAATAATATTTCGTTTATATAAGTTACATTATCTTGGTCATTCTTAATTTCCATAAATATTTTCATGTCGTCTGCATAGATGAGAATTCTGACCTGCTTAAGAATGTAAGAAATATCATTGACAAACAAAATAAAAAGCAAAGGGCCTAGATGCGAGCCTTGGGAACTCCAGATAATACATGAACAGGGTGTGACTTTTTACCATTAAAATTGACTACTTGTTGCCGATTTATTAAATACGATTGTATCCATTTAAGAAATGTATCCTCAAATCCTATTTTTCCTAACTTGTAGAGTAACAGAGGAATGTCAATACGGTCAAAGGCCTTGCTAAAATCAGTGTACAGCGCTTCGACATGGTTGCCGTTGTCCATTGCGTTTAATGAATAATTTACGAATTCTAACAAGTTTGTGGAAGTTGAGCGTCCTTTGAAAAATCCATGCTGCGAATTTGTTATAACATTTTGTACTTGGCTGAACAATTTTCTATTGACGATAGCTTCAAGAGCTTTGGGATGCTAGACATAATAGCAATTCCACGGTAATTGCGAATATCGGATTTTTCCTGACTTATATATGGGTATTAGGTATGAGTTTTCCAAATTTTGGGAACTGACCTGAATCAAGTGACAAATTGAAGAGCCAAAATAAAGGCGAAGTTAGTTCAAATGCAAGATTTTTCATAAATGCTGGAGGGATTCCATCAGGTCCCGCACCTTTCGCAGCATCAAGATTTTTCAAACCAGCAAGAATGTCTTGAACATCTACCTGACTAACTCTAATGTCATTTGAGGATGCAGGAAAGAATGAAAAATAATCTAGATCGCGATCATCATCTGAAAATGTCGTGTAAATTTCTTGGAAATACTTTCCAAACATGTCACAAATCTCACCAGGGTCTCCAGCGCTTTTGTCATCAAGATGCATTTTTGAAGGAAAGTTGTTTGATTTTAATTTTGTTCTGACATACTTGAAAAACTGTTTAGGACATGATTTGATTTCACTCTCTGTTCTGAAATTATACTCTTCCAATTCGGAATTGATTGCTGAATTAAGCTGATCACAGATATTCAGATAATTTTGCAGATTGACATTAGAGTTGCTTTTCTTGTAAATTTTGTGGGCCTTTTGCTTCTGATTTTTCAAATTAATAATATTCCGGTTGAACCATATTGGATATTTGGAGTTATATCTACGTCTTTTTCTTTTAAGAGGTACGTTTTCATTAATTATTTCAAATAAAAACCTGTAGAAGACATCAACAGCGCTTTCGATGTGTACTTCATTTCGTATGATTGATTGCTAGTTGATTGAATTTAGCTTAATTTTTATGTTCTCGTAATTAGCTTTGTTGTATTCAAAGATTTCCTCATAATCATAGTCGTTGGGCCGTGGGTTGTAATGAACAAATAAAGAATATTCAATTGCAGTATGAAATTGTTCGTTTTTCCATAAGGGCGTCAGGCATTCATTAACACAAAAATCCTCATGAATGTTTGTCAGCAAAAAATCTAAATAACAATTTTGCTGATTTTTCACATGATTAATTTGATTCAAACCAAGGCTGGCAATTTTGTCAAAAATTAACTGTAATGTCACATTGTCCCCAACGACTGGAAGAAGAATACCTTCATTTTCAACATCAAAAATGAAGTCCGCATTGCGTTGATTGAAGTCGCCGTATACGTGAACTTTAATCTCAGGGAAAAGATCTGAGAGGATTTCTTCAGCATTTTTGAAAAAAATGCTTCGTATGAGTTTTGTTAGCATGATCAGGTGGGAAATACACAGATACAAACACATGAATTTCACCAGCTATTTGCGCTTTAACTTGAACATGTTCAAACTCCTTAAATTTGGTAGAGGAATTAGTTCAGCATTAAATTTAGATGAAATCGCAATGAGGACACCACCTCCAGACCTCCTTTGTGCCATTTGATGGTTTCGGTCGTCTCTGAATACACAAAAATCATTCCCAAACATTTCTTCACTTTTAATGCTCTCATTCCAACTAGTTTCTGTACCCAATATGATAGAAAAAGATGAACTCATTAAATTTTTGTAAATTGTTTTCATCTTGGATGAGCTTTTCATACGATTAAAGTTCTGACAATATATCAGCACTTCAGTTACATTAGAGTGTGAAGAAAGGTTTGAGAACTTGTCTATACAATTAGAAGTACTTAATTCTAAACATTCTACCTCTTCAGAGTGCGTCAGTTCTGTTGAAAACCCGTACGTTGGCACGAACACGGCGAAGAATGGTTTGAAAATGATGTCCTTAACACCGGCCGAAAGGTCCAATTGGAAGATGAAGTTGGGCATTCTTGACGTAAATGCTCTTCAGCTGGGTATGGGTTAATAATTTCTCCACGTTGAAACCTAATACGCTGATGCACAGGAGCCCCTGAGAATCTTTCTTTAGCTGCTGCTAGGAGGTCCTTGTCCAACGGAAGAGAGCTGCAAACGGCACGCTGAACGTTGTTGATATCCAGAATTCCATTGTCATTATGATTATTATGGGCGTTGCGGCTGTTATCGCTTACAGCACCGCCAATACCATGATAGATATTATGGCTGTTCATGCGACGTTTAAGAGTTTTTTCCGCTTGTTGGCCTTCTTTTTAGCTTTATGCTGTAGTTCCCGAACATGTTTCCGTGAATCATAATCGGTCCAGTCATTTCTCCAAATCCTTTTCGACCCAAAGAGTGCGCCAACCCTCCTTGACATCAATCGTCGGTTTTGATCTGGCAAATGCTAGATCTTGGGCCAACTCTACGGATAGGCTTAGAGGTTGATCAGCAGCATTAAAAGTGTGACCTGCTTCCACTGAAGTGGTCATTCTCGAACATAAAGACGACAGCAGTTTCACCTCGTCCATAATTCCCATAATTACATCCGATGGAAAATCACCAGACGCAGAAGCGATTGCCAATATATTTTCACGATCATTGTCCATTTTGTCCGATAAACGGTTTAGCGTGTCTTCAATTTTAGCATTGATTGACTCGGCAATAACACTACCGGAATCACGAGCAACTTCCCGCACTAGGTCAGCAGTCTCAGCTGACGATGCATGGTTTGGCGCCTCAGCCAAGGTGTTGAACATTTTTTTATTTTGTTTTGCACCTTCGAGCCAGTGCTGTTCCAGCGATGTCAACCGTTTTTCAATTGTGTCCACCGCTTCATGCATGAGGGTGATGCCTTTTAGTTGATTTATTATTTTATGTTGACACTCCATCTGCTTGTCTAAAATTTTACGTAAATCTACCACTTCGAGTAAATTAGTAGCACACTGTTGGCAAAGTGGGAGCACATAGTTACGGAGGTTGTCTTCCCAGTCTCGTTTGGCGCCAATGCATGCAGCATGGAAACTCCGCCCACATGTACCATTGCACTTCCAAAGATGAAGAGAGCTTGATGTACGACATTCAGGTGCATTACAGTTCATTTTGTGGTGATAATTTAAAATACTAAAACACACGCACAGAGCAGGCTTAAATGAATTTAGTTTGAAGGATTGTTTATAAAGTCACAAAGAGCTTGTTAAGCTTGTAAAAAGTAAATACGTGTCTACAATAAAGCGGCGCGAGTAAAATAAAAATACGACCGACCGGTAGAACGGCGACTGACTGACTGACTTTTATTTAGACACACAACTTTTAGGAAGACAGCAATACGCTATCTTTTAGAACTGAAATGATACAAGCGTTTTGTTGTTCAAAATATGCCATTTTCCAAGGGTTATATCTCAAAATGGCGCAAACATTTTGGAAATAAAATTACGTGACATTATGGTAAATATTTGACTTAACATTTATATGTTTTAATATATGGGGGGTAACTGATAATTACTAGGTGGGCATGTATCAAAGAAGTGTGGTTTTCGGTAAAAATACAGTCTTCAATGAGCTTTTCAATTGTAATTTCTTACTTTGAGTTTTCCGCGGCATTCTATGGTGAAGAAAGTTTTTCTTTTCACAGAAACACACAAAGTTTTGGATGATGGCTGTACTCTAGCCTCTGAATTTGAAAAGATACAGGCATTTGTTTTTATTGAAACATACTGTTTTCAACAATAACAATGAAGGGTGGCGACATGCGACATACTATGTGTTGAGGAAATCAAGTAAGCCATGGAATCGCAGGAAGAGATAATAATTCACTATCCTAACAATCGTTGCTGAGTACGGTAATAAAAAACAATAATTATCAATCGGAAAAGTGTTTAAAGAAAACTTCATGCCGAAGAAATAAACAGCTACAAAAGAACGAAAACAATTTGCAAACAACCCATTCAAAAGCAAATAACAAAATTATTTCAAGTTTTGTTATTCAGTTACACTATTTTCATAACAGAGGTTGTAAGAATTGAGATCGCAGATGTTGTTAAAATAACCGAAATTCTAACAAAAGATACTCTAGATATAACAAAATTATAGCAAACTATGATATACATATAACATAAACAAAACAAATTTTGTAACAGTTTTGTTACGATGTAGCAAAATCATATCAGCTAGTGCTAAAATTAATTCACTTTATTTACGCAGCTTGTGCCTCCTGGGCATTAAATCATAGTTTGTTATAAGTATGTTTTACAATTATCCAGATGAATTTTATTTAACAAATTTATATCATAATCAATTAGTCGTAACAAGGTATGTTATAATTTTGTTATTTTTATGTTATACGCTTCTGGTCGGAAACCATCTGAACAATTGGTCCTCTGTCTAGGTGAGTGCCCTTTCGGAAGCTGAAACTGAACACTATGATTGTGAATGATTTTTTTATAGAAATGTCCATTACAATATCCAATATCCAGAAATTGAACGCTTTCTGGATATTGGATATTGTGATGGACATTTCTATAAAAAATCATTCGCAATCATAGTGTTCAGTTTCAGCTTCCGAAAAGAACTCACCGAGACAGAGGAACAATTGTTCAGATGGTTTGCTTGCAATTGTTTTCGTTCTTTTGTAGCTGCTTATTTCTTCGGCTTGAAGTTTTCTTTAAAAACTTTTCCGACTGATAATTATTGTTTTTATTACCGTACTCAGCAATGATTGTTAGGATAGTGGATTATTTTCTCTTCCTGCGATTCCATAGCTACTTGATTTCCTCAGCGCATAGTATGTCATGTCGCTCCCTTCATTGTTATTGTTGAAATCTTTTCAAATTTAAAGGCTAGAGTACAGCCATCATCCAAAACTTTGTGTGTTTCTGTGAAAAGAAAAACTTTCTTTACCGAATACCACACTTCTTTGATTCATGCCCACCTAGTAATTATCAATTACCCCCCATATATTAAAACATATAAATGTTAAGTCAAATATTTACCATAATGTCACGTAATTTTATTTCCAAAATGTTTGCGCCATTTTGAGATATAACCCTTGGAAAATGGCATATTTTGAACAACAAAACGCTTGTATCATTTCAGTTCTAAGAGATAGCGTATTGCTGTCTTCGTAAAAGTTGTGTGTCTAAATAAAAGAAAAAAACTTTTCAGAACATAGTAGACCGAGAAAAAATCAAAGAAAAAAGTTAGAG
Organism: Aedes japonicus; assembly: GCA_034211315.2. Taxonomy (NCBI): domain Eukaryota; kingdom Metazoa; phylum Arthropoda; class Insecta; order Diptera; family Culicidae; genus Aedes; species Aedes japonicus. The sequence continues at coordinate 10,778 of JASCZW010016714.1, read as the reverse complement.
CTAAAAAACCGATTTTATAGGGGTTTCCATATAAAATGCTTCATATCTCAATATAAAAACAAGATAGCAAGTTGATGTTTGATGCAAAGTTTATGGAAATTGTGAGTTCTACAATTTTGTAGAATTTTTTAAAAGCCTAAAACGTCACACAAAAAAGTTAAAAAAAATAAATCGTGCCCCGATGAACGCAGTTTATGGACGACCCCTTTTTCAGGTGCGCCTGAATCTTAACAAAAACTTTTTTGAAGACACCAAATCGATTACACGTCTTCTAAGTGCACTTTTTATTTTATTCCTGAAAATCGCCCTTTCGGACCAATGTGCAATGGGACTAAACATACAAAATCTTATGGCATGTGTTAAACAAACGATCCGATAATTCGTTTTCGGTAAAGGGAAGCTTAGCTGAATATTTCTCCTGTATTCTGTATTAACTGAACTTGAAAAAGAAAAAGAATTTGACTTATTAATGAAAACTTTCATCAACTCACACACATTACTGTTTGACCAAATTTTGAGATGTATTGGGATCTCGCGATCTGTGCTATTTGCAATCGATTTATGTGTTTCTAAAAATGTCTAGTATAAGAATTTAATCTGCTTGTTTGTTATTCCTCACAAACCAATAAAAGTTTTGTATGTTATGTTCCGTAATTTTAAGGAGTCTTATCGTCGCCCAATGGTAACCACAACCGGCTGAACACAAAAATGGAGCCCTGACCATTCTGCACCTAGTAATTGTGCTGGCGACAACTATCTGATGAGACTACAGTATGCTATTCCCATATTCCTCTGTCCAACCCATCCCCAAAATATGTCGCATATTTTAACCTCGGGTAAACCGCCCACGTCCTTCTAGTCCTAGTATTAAGTCATTACATAATACAAAAAACAATGGATTGGCGGCTCCGTAAAGCTAACGCAACTAAGCCTCCCGAATAAATGAACTAGTTAAAAAATAAAAAAAGCGACAAGTCATTCAAATCGATAGAGATAGTTTGAACTACTCGTGAAAAAAAACAAGAAAAGGCTAGTTGGCAGTGAACGAAAAGTTTGCTTTCTCCCTAGAAATTCTCACGTAAACTTCAAATCACACATCATTTGTGTCAATTTTTTTAATTCTAATCGGCCTATTGTAACAGCCGCTCGCACCCGGATAGCTCAATTGCGAGAAGATCCCATCCCGTTGTTACACAGTCCATTTGCCTGGCTGCGACTGCTTCCGATGACAGCCAAGAAAAGGGAAAATATCCAGGCTCACGAAAACGCACCCAACCCGAACTCGGTTGCCGACATGTTGGATTATGAATGAGTGGAATGTTGGAAGTCGATTCGTTTGAAACCAAAAGCTGTGGGTTTCAGCTCAGATCTACTAAACTCTCTATGTGCCAGTGCCAAGAAACGAATGCCAAGCTGTTTGTCATACAGGCCACGAGAAGGGGGAAGGGATTGCTCTTCTCTTTCCCATCATCGAGCTGGCCACTACTGCTAGCATGCGATAATAATGCGATAGCTTTCCGTTATTACATTACTGGAATGCTCGGCATGGTCCGGTTTCAACCTTTGTTCGTTGCTGAACAACCGACCGCAAGCAAAAGGAACCGATGGGGAGAGAGAATAGTCCCAAGCACTGGCCATTTAGAAAGATAGCCGTGCTCGGAAATGGATCCTAAGTGCTCGTTTGGTCGGATTTCTTTATGAACGCCCTGTCGATAGTAAGAATTCAATGTTTCCTCATCGAAATTCCAAAATGCCACTCCAGTGCGGTGACACGTTCCAGCATTTTTACATTTTTAATCACCTCGGAGAATTACTCGCAGCTGATGCCGGAAAACCGCATTTACTAAATGTTTGCCCCTGTGACGGACGATGCATCTACCAGTCCCTGTTCGCAAGCCAAGTGACACTACTGCGGTAAAACGAGCGCATATTTTTTTCGACTCACAAACCATTCCCCTAAGCTGAAGTGTTCCGAAAGCCGGATTTCGTTGGCATCCGTTTTGGACGTGAAGGGGAATAAGGACTTAGCAAACTCACATGGTAAACCTTCTCAGTCGAAATGAGACGCGCCGGTAAAACAACATTTAAACCCATCCCATGCTCCTGACAGTGTGCGGCACATTGTGCCAAACAGAAAATACCTACCAGATAAAGAAGAGAAAAAAGAAAGGAAAAAAAAGTTAATTAAATTTTCCAGTCCCCGAAAACTGACTATTGGTACCGAGCCAAAAGTGCTAATCCGGATAATTGAAATTAAAAATTAACAGGAAAGTCTCTTTAGCTGCATGGATTTTTCCCCATCCCATGCCAGCCTGCTGTCAAAAAGGTACAATGGCTTGTGGAGTGCATCAATGCCATTCCGCACACATGTTCTGAGCTGGAGAAAGGGGGAGAGGGGGGAGGAGTCAAAGTTCATCCGGAGTGCCAATCGCATTACGAGCTGGCTGAAGTCTGGTGACTCTTCCCGAAAAAGTTTCCAGACGTCGAAAAGTCGATGAACTGTCTACGGATGATGCAGACTGCAATGCTTAATTAAACTGATGGAAACATGACTGCTGAAATTGAATTCTTTCCGAAGCCATCTGCTGGTTGAGGTATGATAGGTATGCAAAGCTTAATGCGAGTTATCTGTGAGTGGTGAGATATTAACTTGTTGTTTTGTCATGGGGGGATGGGGGATGTGCGAAAGGGTTAAATATTCGAAACCAAAATACTTTATTGCACTTCCAAAGATAAATGTGATTTACAATTATCTCGCTTCAGTTCTGATGTAACTGCACCCTTTCCACGTGGTACTCATCATTGAACGTGACACATCTCTAGAATCAAACTCTTTGGCTAAATTTTGACAACAAATCTGGTCATTCTACTTAAGGATCTTCTTCAGTTTTGATCAATTTGTATCGATTGGGCGAAATTTTGGCAAATATGCAGAGTTAGGTTTTTGTCGATGAAATCCACTCTATTTTTACGTTTGGTTTGTTCACAGTTTGTTTTAGTTTCGGTTTGCGCGTTACTTTATTGAAATATTGACCGTTTCTGTTTAGCAAAAATAAAGGAAAAAGAAAGCAAACTGACATAGAAAATGGATAATATCCCTTCTCTGTAAAGGAGAATCCCATTTCACTGTACAGCATATCATCGAAAACTGGAATTACGAGAGAACAATGCAACAAGGGGAAGAAAACGGATCCTATCGAAAAGAGATGAAAGACATACAAACGACAAAGTATGTAATTATTCGAAAATAAGTATGCCGAAATTGATGGCGGAAGTGTCTCAAGGCATCTACCAACCTGTTTCAACTTGATCTGTTCGCAGTGTGCTCCAGAAATCCAATATGCATGCTCGAATTTTCCGTAATAAACCATTTATTTCAAAGGTGATTCAGAAGAAACGGATTGAGTTTGCCCAAAGGCCACGTAAACAAACCGCCGGAGTTTAGGATCTGATGCTGGATACAATATTTAGAGAGATCCGAATGTTGAGTTCAAATTTCAAAATTTGAGACCGACAGTGAACATATTGGTGGCTCTGTTAACGAGTGGAAACCCATCGGGAATGATTTCTCATATGCATCCATCGAACATTCTGAACCATTCTGTTACCAATTCCTAATTCTGCTCTCCTTTGTCCTGTTCTCATCCTTATCCCATAGCCACAAACGACACATTGACACATTGTGAGTTTCGATATGTGCTCAGCTCTTAAAAAGCAGATACACCATGGGATGAAGTGAGGGACCACCAGAGCACCCGATTGAAGTGATTTGGAAAGAAAGAATGCGACTGCCAACTTCCTGTTGTAAACATTTTGTGAATGTAAGACTGGCTTTTCTCTCCATCTCGTGGGACTGTTTACTAAGCGAAGGCTCGATTTTGGTGTGATTTTTGTGAACTTGTTTCTGAAGGAATTCTCTCTAGATCCTTTTAGCTTTGGGTTGCACATAAGTGTAGCTGCATACAGGCTCACAATACGTTTTGGCGCTTCATACTGGAACATGATGAGACAACCTTAATCATATCGTTTAATTAAAATAGTCCAGTGCTATAAGCAGTTGCCTTACTACATTAGTTGGTAGTTCACATCATCATCATCATGAAATCCACTCTATTCAATACCTACAGTTTGAATTGTTAATGCAATCTTTAATATTTGCGATACAAATTCAACTATTCATATCTGATAATACGAAAACAAGATCCATATCCACTACATAAAATCTGACCTTTTGAAACATTATTCTTTAAGTTGCTGTCGTGGTATGATGCAGCACTCCGGCAGTTCTGTGATTAAAGCCGATGGTTTAATTGCGAGTGTTTGATGTGCAGTTAAAATGCCTCTCAAAAGAAGAACAAATGGTATCAAAAACGCGAAAAATAGCAAGAAAACTCCGAAACAGTTATCTATATTTATTGTAATAATATATATTCTCCGTGCGTGGAGTAACGAGTATGATGTAGAAGGAGATGTAGGCTCATCACCATACATCATACTCGTTACTCCAAGCACGGAGAATATATAACATAACAATTAAAGTATGTCAAAACCATAAATGGTGGTAATCATTAATTATACTGGTGGGGATCAGTATCGCATCGCTTCACGGTGTTCCTCTCCGAGGTCTCTACGTCAGAGATGACGAGAAAAACTTGAGTGATCTCAGCCGTTGCGAATCAAAACAAACCCAACAAAAGGAGAGAGTTCTTCTCCCATGTGCGCATCAAAACAGAGTGCACACAATATATCGCTGGAATAACTATCACAAGTCATCAGTGGTACATGAGCTCTTTCCATACGTCAATTTTTGCCTGTTGAAGTGGCGGACTTGGTCCGTGCTACAATAGGATGGGGCTTATTTGAAAAAAATAATCGGGCACAAGTTTTCCCATGTGGAAAATGATCTTTAGGGTCCATCAGATGACATACTAAAATTTGAGATTTTTTCGTTAAGGTTTAGAGGTGCCGAAATGGGCCTAAGTGCAAAATGTCGAACGGTGGCAAATATCGACCAAAACAGATGCATCCATAAGTAAACACGTAATTTTGTGACCCTGAAGGGCGAAAATTTGGTCGGTTTTGCGGTATCTCTCAACGCTTTTGAGATATAAGCCTCAACAATGAATGTGTGTTTGTACTTACGCCAACATATTTGAACTTTCACAAGCAACATCTTTGCTGTACATTTATAAAGACAAAATTATATACTGAAAAAAAGCACAGACAGAAAAAGAGCAAAAGGAGGAAGATTTAGAGAGAGAGAGAGAGAGAGAGAGAGAGAGAGAGAGAGACAGAGAAAGAGAGAGAGGGAAAGAAAGAGAGAATGATCTTATAATTGAGAGTACACATGGATTTTGAACATATTTAAATGTTTTTTCAGAAGCAGATAATTTATCATCTCCATGCAAAGCGCTAGGAGCGGACAGTAATTTTATTGCTAGAACAAATAGACATAGTGAAGCAGTTTCAGCAGCAATGGCCCAACGTAAATAAACCTAATTTCAGTGTTCCAAAAACATATCCTTCTTTGTTGAATGCAGCTCGTCGAGCAGACATAACTTCATTCGTTAAAAATCACACTGCTGTAAGTTATCTTCCGCTAAACTATCAAAACCTGACCTTATTTCCTTCCAAGCTATTTACAGACTGGCCAACCTCGCGACGATTACCTGGAATTGCTTGAAATAACGATAATCTTTCTTGGTAGACACTAATGTTATAATCGTGCAATTTCGTCAGTCTGGAATGGAGGTGAATGGCGGATGCCATTTATAGCTTGAAAGTATGGCTATTTCGAGCGCAATTCAAACTTTCAAGGAAGGAAACTTCAGGACTTCTGGATATTTGTACTTTTCTGGTATTAATGTACATTGAGGCCTGGTTTTCAGCAACTGGTCCACTTATGGCACTTATAATGGATCTTCTATTGATCTCAAGGCTTCAAGAATTCCAAACTATTAATATGGTTGCTGCAAGTGCTAAAAATAAGTTTTCTTCACGCATGTGGTATCTGAGCGAGAAACTTGTTGGAATCAGACTGATTCAAGATTATAATGGCAACATAACTCAAAGCGAAAACCACTTCCAAAACCTTATTGTAAACGTGAATTTTCATAACCAAAACTTTGTTAATGTGATGAAGAGTACTATTGCTAAACAGTATTCGACATGACGTGTAATTTTCTGAGTCCAATATTAATCAATACATAAATACGTTGAAATAAATCCATGTACAAAATCCATGTGTCCTCTCAATTATAAGATCATTCTCTCTTTTTCTCTCTCTCTCTCTCTCTCTTTCTCTCTCTCTCTCTCTCTCTAAATCTCCCTCCTTTTGCTCTCTTTCTGTCTGCTTTTTTTCAGTATATAATTTTGTCTTTATAAATGTACAGCAAAGATGTTTACGCAGCAAAATTACGTGTTTACTTATGGATGCATCTGTTTTGGTCGATATTTGCCCCCGTTCGACATTTTGCACTTAGGCCCATTTCGGCACCTCTAAACCTTAACGAAAAAATCTCAAATTTTAGTATGTCATCTGATGGACCCTAAAGATCATTTTCCACATGGGAAAACTTGTGCCCGATTATTTTTTTCAAATAAGCCCCACCCTAGTGCTACAACCTACCCCGCAGTGGGATGTTAGGAAAAAAAATGACGTCCATGGTTCGAGTACCACTGGACACATACCCTTTCGCTCACTTTCGAACATCTATTTCATTTCCTACCTGCCGTACATTGACGACTTTCTCTTCATATCTATCATTCTAGCAAAAAACATTAATTGGTGCCTCATGGTGATGAGCGAATATCTCCTTCTTCATCATACTCGTTACTCGACGCACGGAGAATATATAACATAATAATTAAAGTATAACAAAAAGTTGATTAATTTTGTCTCAATTGCTTCGGATTACATCGGTCATCCTCATAGCAACATATTTTTGTTAATTATCGCTAGATTTATGACACTTTTGGTACATAGGCCTAATGAAGGAGCTAGGCTAACATAACATCCCGTTACCCTACAGTATGTCCCATAAAATTATACGAAAGCTTTCAATACCTTTGGGTCGCCTTAAACATTATTTTTACTATTTTAATACGTATGTGTAATTTGCGACATTTGCCCTTATGAAAACTCCATGTCGAAATATCGTGAAATTGAAATTCAATAATTACCCAACGGTCGCTTCGACTGTCAAGGCACTGAGTGGTACAGCAATGAAGACAAATAAATTTATGTTCGAGGAATCTGTGTGCAGCCAGTCACTCGCACACAATTGCATGGCTCCGTTTGCTTCATTAAACGGTTTGTGGAGGGCAAAACTGTCTTATCTGAATCATGATGGTAACAGGTTCGGATTCACCTTTAGGCATTTCTTACTTTTCTGGACGTCTTTTTGGATCCACTCTTCTGGCAGGTGGTTTGGTTCTCGATTAATGTGGTTGATCATCGCGTTGGATATTTCCGATCTGTCTCGATGCTTACCACTAACTTGATGTACGGGATGTCTTTTCTGCCTTCAATGTTGAAGTTTGGGCCCAACATAAGAGTGCGTTTAATAGTCTGGAATTGCCGTGTTCGTCGTGTTCGCCGTGTTCTCGATCCACTCGGTTTCAGTATTCATTTCCAATATTCATGATGTTTTCATTCTGGGAATTTTTCGTAGGGTAACGGGATGTAAGGTTAGCCTAGCGCCTTCATTCGGCCTATGTACCAAATGTGTCATTTATTCAACTATAATCAATAAAATCATATTACTATCATGACGACCAATGAATTTCAAAGCAATTGTGATATTATTAATCAATTTAAAGTTGTTCACTTCCGCGTAGTTTTTGATTTCCTCAACTTTTTAGACATCATGATTTCACTGATTAGGCTGAACCGATTATCACCACGATTTTCGGATAATCGAACATTGGCCAAATCGAACCGATAAACCTAGTTATGCAGCCTAGATTTACAGACAATTGTAAATTGTAGAATAATTGTTTTCATAGATAAAATAACAATGATTAAACCGTAGACGCAATGTTAGGGACATATTTTTTCTATGTTTTTTACTGTGGCTTGTTTTATTAATAACATAGTAAAAATGTTGATACTGGTAAAATTCACAATGGAAATTTATAAGATTTAAATGTATATTTTTCAAATGTCTCATGTTAACAAAGGAACAAAGTCTGTTTAAAGTGAATACAAATGTATTCATTATTGAATGGCTGATAAATTATACGTGAAAATAATTGAAGTGTTTTAAAGCAGTAAAGTGAAAACAGCTGGCATTGCCTTAAATCCCAATGTCAGAAAAAAAAACCGTACGATCATTGCATTTAATAAAAAAAACTATCGGATGGGACGAAGTTGCATCCACTTATAGACCCAATTTGGTGCTTATAGACCGACATTACATGTATTTTCCTCGAACATTTTCGTCTTAATAAAGTTAGTTGCTTAGATTGTCGTAGTTTGAAATAACAAACGTCTTATTAAGCTTATCTTTGCAAGCAAATAACTAGTTGAATGCCCTTTGTAGCTCAATAACTTGTTGAGTTACAATGCAAACCGTAACCGACCGCTGCATATAAGGCTAAGGTATGAGAAATATACCCTATGATAATGTGTGTTGGTGTGATATCTATTTTCTGCATTTTATAAGAAAATCGTTGCGGCAATGATGCAAGCCAGCTACTTGTTGTTGGATGCGTATCGTTTCAATTCTAAAACTACAGACATACCGAAAGGTTGATGTATTGATTTGTTAAATCTGCGATGAGGGTATTCTAACATCTTTGTATTGTAAATGATAATCGACTGTGACTTTGTAATGATGAGGTGATTTCTGGGTCCTCCCTTAGCTCAGTCAGTAAAGACGCAGCTGCAAAGCAACACCATGCTGAAGGTGGCTGGGTTCGATTCCCGGTCTGGTCTAGGAATTTTTCGTTAAGGTAAATTTCTCGACTCTCTGGGCAATAGCGTATGATTGTGCTTGCCACAGAATCATACTAATGCAAAAATGGCACCTGGCATCGAAAGCTTTCAATTAATAACTGTGGAAGTGCATCTAGAACATTAAGTTGAGAGCAAGCAATAAGCTAATTTTGAAAGCAATAAGCTTGAAATGCTAAAGAAAAAGCAAAGCAAAAGCAACAACAACCTTGGCATAGCTTTTGATTGTACACAATCATACTAATGCAAAAAATGATACCTGGAATCGTAAACTTCTGATGAATAACAGGAGAAGTGCATACACTGAAAGTTAATTTTAGTTTATATTACAAAATCGAAAGTAATACTCACTAATCCATTCGTTAGTTTCAGCAACGAAACTGATTTGTTCTTTTTATGAAGATACATTCGTAATTAATTGAACGCGCAACTGTCAAAAGCACAAAGCTTTTGTTTACACAGACAGAGCATTCGTACATTGTACGGAAACAATACAAAGAGCTACGAATATTTGGTCACAAATTAAAAAGAAACGTCTCTCTGGTGGTTGCATGAACGACTGACAGATCTACTTTATCGACTCAAAATGTAATTGACAAAAACAAAGCGCAATCACGTGGAGTTGTCCAGCGTTTTTTATTGTTGCTGACATGGGCCTCGAACTTGAATACTTGAAAAGTACTGATTCTGAATCCGTGGTTGATCTCACTAGGCCACGCTGACTCGTGAGAATAACCTTGATTAATGAGCATGAAATTATAGCTCACGACAGCGCTTTGATTTTTATTTTGGGATAGATAAATTATTTCCGCCCATACCAGCAGCAACACCATCATACATGAGTACGGTATAAGAAAGAAACAGCGATTGGCTGGTCATCACGAAGTTCATTTCGTGTTTTTTACAAAAAGGTGTAATGATAGCATTTCACCAGGTAAAAAGCATTATGAATGTTTCATACAATATACGAGACATTTGTTCTATGTACAAAATCCATGTTTACGAAACGCGTGAAAGCTACTTTACGAAAATAAATTTTCAGTGTATAGAACACTTTGTTGAGAGCATGTGGCATTAGACAATTGTGATGTGTTTTAAAAAAATGTTTGTTTGGTTATGGCTATAAACATGTACGCATAGCAAGAGATGGTGGTTGATTTATATTTGAAGAAATTTAGACCGTGTTAGATCTTGCGACATCTTAAACAAATCGGTGTGAAGGATAGATCTATCTTCCGCACTATAAAAAGAAACAACGAGATGGGTACGTCCAAATCAACCAAGACATGAATCTCATCCAACGGTTGGGACCAAAACGATGGTAAAATGAGTAATCGCCGAAATCCGCTTATCTTTGGGGACACGGAGTCCGTGCTTTAACCTACCCCGCAGTGGGATGTTAGGCAAAAATGTCGTTGGTTCGAGTACCACCGTATACATGCCCTTTTCGCTCAATTTTCATAAAACATCTGTTACATTTCCAATCCTGCCGCACACTAGCGGAACTATCAAAACTTTCTCTTCATATCTTTCATTCTAGCCAAAAAAAACATTGTTGTTCACTCTTGGTGCTTCATGGTGATGAGCGAACATCTCCTTCTACATCATAATCGTTACTTCTCGCACGGAGAATATATAACATAACAATTAATGTATGTAAAAACTATAAGATGATTAATATTGTCTCAATAGCTTCGGATTACATCAGTCATCCTAATAGCAACATGATTTTGTTGATTAACGCTAAATTAATGACACATTTGGTACATAGGCCGAATGAAGGAGCTAGCTAACATTACATCTCTCCTACCTTATCAATTCA
>JASCZW010016713.1:0-18263 GCA_034211315.2 Aedes japonicus | reverse complement strand
GGTTTGTTCCCATAGATAATTGTTAAGATATTTTATTCAGTTGATATACAACCACATGTTCATAAAACGCCGTTGCATATTCACCAATTTCAACTTAAAACCGCATAATGAATATATTAAGTTATCCCAAGTAGCACCGAAAACATAAGCATTCCTGTTATATTTTGCTTGTGTCATGCTGTAGATCTTTAACAGTGTGATTTGAATAGTTTTGTCATGAAGGTTTTCTTTTGATGCAACTGAAATTTAGATTCTTTTAGCCGCCTAATTATATTAGCCATACATGTGTTTGAGGTTTTTCAGCTAGGCCATGTTTATTGACGACTGAAATCTTGTCTGCATTTAATGTCTCATAAATGTATCATCATAAGTCTTCCGTATTTCAACAAACAAACATATGCGAGAAAGGCCAAACGTCAACAAATGTAGTCAGGTATGTTTGATTTACGTCGTATTGGACGGAAAAAGACAAGTTTTGAGTTTTACTTTCGACAAACATGTATCAAATGTATATTTATGTCACATACATGTTTGCTTCTGCAACATTCAAGAACCTTAAGTTCTGTCCAGTTAGAATCTGGAATCACTTATTGTGTTGCAGTGGCACGGAAAGTGACCACTTCAAGAATTATTTTACAGCGGTTGTTTAAATTCTGCACACTCACGTTGATCGAAAATCGCCAAAATGAACCCCTTCCGAAAGTCAAACAGTTTCATCTTCATTCGATTCTGTGGACAATTTTACATAAGTACAGTGCAAATGAGGGTTATATTGGTGACATCAATGTATAAAACTAAATGACATATGAGTTTGAGGTATAATTATGGGGAGAATCGGGCAAAATGGACAACTTCCCGTGTCGTGTGATGGCTGAAACCATCTCCAATCGATTTTTCGTGATTTTTTACACTATAAATGCTCATCCCAAGGGACTGAAACTAGCGGCCATAAAAGATCCGTTTTTTGCCTCCTTTTTGCCCACCGTGCGGTGGTACCGCGATAATAACATAGAAGTTATCGATAAAAACATAAATCCACCCAACTGCCCGCAGCTCCCGTCCATCGAGAGATTTTGGGCAATAATGAAGCGGAAGCTTAATAAAAGTGGAAAAACGGCCCGGGACGTGACTCAGATGATCAAAATGTGGAATAAATGTGCCAAAGAATTTGACTCCGGATGTGTGCAGCGTTTGATGGGAGCAATGAAGAAGAAAGTGCAAATTTTCATTGGAACCGAATAGAAATTATTTGTATTGGTATTCTTTCCTTAAAATACAGTAAATTACCTTTGTTTTGGTGTATTAAACTTATTTGTACGTCAATTCGTTACCGCGATACAGATGATTTTATTATTCCGGATTCTTAATGGACATAGCTTTATTTAGGTATTGGGATTTTAACAGGAATGTTCTGCTGTGTGTTGAGCAGTGTGTTCATATATTTCAATTTTACAGATTTCGCAATTTTCTTCATAACTCTGAATTAATTTGAATGATCCAGGAAAATAAAATTTCTTTATCAATTGAAGAGAGTTCTCTTGGGCAAAGTTATGAATTATTTTTATTTCTTCAAGTTGTTGTTCTTCTTCTTCTATACCACTAGATATTCTCATATAATGCTTCTATACCACTAGATATTCTCATATAATGAGAATATATAGCTCGAGCTATTATTAGATTGAATGTTTCTTTATAGATTTCTTGATTTTTTTCCGTGGGTACGTCTATCATTATTCCATTAAGAATGCCTGGCATTAAATATTCTTTGAGTTTGATTTTTAGAAACCTGTTACTGAATTGCGGTTCTGAAAATACATGTCATGTAAATCTTTCAAGAGATCTGTTTTGTTCGTAGCTAGAATTTTCATTTATTTTGAAAATTAAATGGTGTATGAAAACGTTAATCGGTGCTTCGGTGAAAGGAATTAAAGACGTGTCGTCATCATTGGCTTAGTCGAATTTTCCAGGTTGGATTTTCCAGGTTTATAATGTATTTCATAATCATGTTCTTCCAGAAATGCTTTCCAACGCTTTAGCTTAGCATTATTATTTCTTGGTATTTCAGTAAATATTTTACGTTTTGCTCCATAGATATTATTTCGGAGTGTATACAACGCCCATGCAACGAGCATTTCTTTCTCAATAGTCGCGCGATTTTCGTCTGTTCTTGAAAGTGTTGGAGAAATATAGAAGGTGATCGGCCTTTCACCATCATGAAATTTTTGTAAGAGGACTGCATCTAGAGCTTTGTCAGATGCATCGGTAGTAAGAATAAAACTATCTTCAAAGTTTGGGTACGCCAAAACATCTTTGGAGGATAATATTTCCTTAAGGGTTTGAAAATATTGGTTTGTTTCGTCATCAAAAGCAATCGGAAAATTTTTGAATTGATTTTTACAGATTCGGCGATGGCCATCTTCCCCTCTTAAAAGTTAAGTTAAAGGCTTTGCAATGTTTGCATAGTCATTTATAAAAAGTCTGAAGAACCCAGAGAGTCCAAGAAAGACTCTTAAATCTTTCAAGCATATCGGTTCATTGTAGTTGCGAATGCATTATAGTTTTGCCATGTTTGGTATTAATCCATCTTCTGATATGATAAAGCCAAGAAATTCTGAATTGTCAGCAGGGATTGTCGAAAAACACAGAGCAGTGCAAAATAAACAAGTGCTTCACCAAATTTCAAGTGTGCGTGTCATGTTTCAGAAGAGCACACAAAACGAACGTGTGAGAGATTTTGTAGCAGTACGAGAGAAAGCAAGCCGCACCTGCACTTCTCTTGCACAGATAAAGAGTAATGTCATAGACTAACTCTAAGACCAGTAGGTCCCATACAAAAACGATTTTTTTCTTGGCTCAGTCAGTACTAGAACATCGGTCCCAATCTTAATAATGCACCTCAAATAATGAACTCACATGAACACACTCTAAAATATTCTGTCAAAATAACACAGCAAATCAAAACAAAGGCGCAAATATGTATAACAAGGTGCTGGCTTCAAGGTGTAATTCGGACCAAGGGGTTCTACAACAGTGAACCAATTTCAAATCGCTAGTTGCACATTGATTGTTGGTAATGTTCAGTGCTTTACTCTGTGCTCTGGCTCATGCTTTGGTAAATAGTATCAAAATGTTTTATTTTTTTATTTTAGTAACAAAAAGGCAGGGTAAGGGTTCATAGAGGGAAATTTTTATTAAAATCTTAATACACTAACAAGTTGGGCCTGCCACCGTGTCTGTTTTTTGCATCAGAATCGCAATCGGTTTTTTGCAATCGGAATGGCAAACTGCGGAAAATGCGGTTTTTTCAACATCCTTTTCAGGCATTCGGCTGATGCTTAATTTAACGTTGTAAAATATTTATTCGCACCCTAATTCTCTAACACTGCTGAGGTATCTGGGATAGGATACTTATCACTAAGGAGGGTATCGAATATAAGCTATCCACATACATTTGCGTTGTACGCATGTATTTGTGATGGTTTTTTATGCTCTGAACACTACATGCTGTGCGTTTGACTGCCAGCTTTCTTTTGATTACTTGTTTGTGCGGTTCAAATTCTGCGTTTTCAAAATGTCGCGTATTGAAAAGGAAGTGAAAATTAAGGTTCTGAACACATGGTTAAGTGAGAAGGGTATACCTATGCGAAAATTGGCGAAGCGGTTTGGAATTCATCATGCGAGTGTTAAAACCATCATTAATAAGTTTGGGGAACACTATTCTTTGGATGAGCTACCAGGAAGAGGCAGAAAACCCGGTTCTTCCAACCCGAAACTGGAGCAGAAAGTGGTATCTCTAATCATGAAGAACAAATCAATGTCAATACGAGATTTGGCCAAAAAAGCAGGAACGAGTGTCGGAATGATCCAGCGTATCAAGAGGCGAAACCACCTGAAGACCTACAAGTAGCAGAAAATATCGAAACAAAGTGCAGAACAGAAGAAGCGAGCAGCAACAAGGGCCCGGAAATTGTATTCGCGTCTTTTGCAGCGTCCGGATGCATGCGTTTTGATGGACGATGAGACCTATGTAAAGGAGGACTCAAAAACCCTTCCAGGTCCACAATACTTTACTGCCATCGTTGGGGAGGATGTGAGCGATGCGGACAGGTCGATTCAAGTGGAAAAATTCGGTCGAAAGGTACTGGTATGGCAAGCAATATGTTCCTGTGGTTTGAAGTCAACCATTTTTTACACTACCGGAACTATAAATGCGGAAATCTATCGATCTGAGTGTCTCCAGAAGAGATTGTTGCCTTTATATAAGAAGCATAGTATACCTCCGCTGTTTTGGCCGGATTTAGCGTCGGCTCACTATGCCAAAACCACTCTCAATTGGTTTGCGGAAAAGGGTATAGATTTCGTTGAGAAAAATATCAATCCACCTAATTGCCCTCAGCTTCGACCCATCGAACGTTACTGGGCAATCGTGAAAACGGTCTTCAAGAAGACTGGCAAGGCAGCTGGAAACATGCAGGAGTTCAAAAAAATTTGGGCTCAAGCGTTCAAAAAATGCGATGTAACACTTGTCCGGAACTTGATGAAGAGCATTCGATCCAAAGTTCGAAAATTTGTGAAGGAATAACTTAAATTTCATCCGGTCTTCATTATGTTCAAGTTTAACCTCGTACAATAAAGGATCAATTTTTTGTATGAATAAAATATCGGTTTTCAACATAATTTGAAAGAAAGTTTGTGGATAGCTTATTTTCGATACACTCCTTAATTGTTTTTTAATTCAATTTTCTATAGTCTTCTAGCTGAACCCGGTGCGTGCGCTGCTACGCTTGCAACTAAATGAAGGAAAATTTACTTTTCCTTCATTTAGTTGCTTTTACTTTTACTTTTACTGGTACTCTTATGGTTTTTTTTCGGAATGAGTTTTTTTTTTTGAGTAAGCAGGGGTTCAAAGTTTTATCAAAACATGCTTCTTACCCGAGAAATACACGTTTTGTAAGTATCCTGGATAATTCTCATTTTTGGTAGAAATTTGTGTTTCATTTGTATGGGAGCTCTCCCTTCCAGAGGGGGTGGTGTCTCAAACCACCATACAATGATTGCCTTCAAAACCCCCACATGCCAAATTTGGTTCCATTTGCTTGATTTGTTCTCGAGTTATGCTGAAATTCGTGTTTTATTTCTATAAGAAATCCCTCTATCAGTGAGCGGAGGAGTTTCAAACCACAATAGAAACATTTCTTGCCTTCAAAAACCTCCACATGCCAAATTTGGTTCCATTAACTTAATAAGTTCTCGAGTTATTCAGAATTTTTTGTTTCATCTGTATATGAGCCCTCTTTTTAGAACAGGGAGGGGCTCGAGTCAACTTAGAAATATTTCTTGCCTTCGAAAACCTCCACATGCCAAATTTGGTTCCATTAACCTGATAAGTTCTCGAGTTATTCAGAAATTTGTGTTTCATTTGTATGGAAACCCCCATCCCGCCCCCTTCCAGATGGCGGAGGGGTCTCAAAATTCCATAGAAACATTTATCTCCTTCAAAAACCTCCACATGCCAAATTGGGTTCCATATGCTTGATTAGTTCTCGAGTTATGCACAAATTTGTGTTTCATTTGTATAAGAGCCCTCCTCTTACAGAGGGAGGAGGGGTCTCGATTTACCTTAGAAACATTTCTTGCCTTCAGAAACCTCCACCAGCCAAATTTGGCTCCATTTACTTGATTAGCTCTCGAGTTATGTAGAAGCTTTTGTTTCATTTGTATGGGAGCACCGCCCCCAACCTAACAGAGAGAGAAGAGGGGTCTCGAACTATCGTAGAAACATTTATTGCCTTTAAAATACCCGCATACCAAATTTGGTTCCATTTGCTTTATTAGATCTAGAGTTATGAAGAAATTACAGTTTCATTTGTATGACAGCACCCCTTCTAGGAGAGGGGAGGGGTCTCAAATTACCATAAAAACATTTTTCTCCTCCAGAAAACCCCACATGCCAAATTTGGTTCCATTTGCTTGATTAGTTCTTGAGATATGCAGAAACTTCTGTTTCATTTGTACGAGAGACTCCCTTTCTAGAGAGGGGAGGGGTCTCTGACTACCATAGAAATATTGCTTGCCTCCAAAAACTTCCGCATGCTAAATTTGGGTTCCTTTGCTTGATCAGTTCTCGAGCTATGCAAAAATGTCTCGAGTTATGCTTCACTTGTATGGGAGCCCCCCTTTCCAAAGAAAGGAGGGGTTTCAAACCATCATAAGAACCTTTCGGTGTCCAAGACGAATCCAACAAAGCAAAAATCTTTCCAAACGGTCCTTCCGCTGGCGAGTTAAATGGTGACAAAGGAAACCCCAACTCATTTTTATTTATATAGATAGATTTTCATCTAAGACGAGCATTATCGAGCCTCACAATTCATCATTCTCCATTATTGACAGAAAGCCAATATGCAAATTTATCGAAAGCTCCCACTAATCTCAAGGCTCTTTCATTTCCAGAACATTTTCATTTCGAGCTAAAGTGGTTTGGATTTTAAATTTCCGGTAAATGTAACCCAACCGAACATTAACATATGGGACCTGTGGAATGTGGCATAAGTTATTAGATCCTAATGGAAGGGAATGAGCGCCTTTTCTAAAAATAAGTAATTTCCACAGTAAAGCTCTACTCCAAAGGTACACTTGCCTGGAATTCCATACCATTTGATTGAAAAAGTTTCATCATTTCCCGTAGCTTGAGCATGAGGCACGTCATCAACTTCTCACCTAGCAACGACCAATTTAGAAGACGGCAGAAACGAGCCATCCTTCTTTACTGCTATCGGATCAGGGTTTACCTTTGATGTCACGAAGAAGGGCGGTGAAGGTTGACCAAACAGACACATCAAGCTAGAATCGCCTACAATTTACCTAAAGCATGTTCAAAACTTTTCAATAAGAGCTCCTGAAACTAATAGTATTACCGTTTTGGCCGAACATATTTAGTTATTATTCGGAAGTTTTCGGATGATAACTTTACCGGCTTTTTTTTGTTCTAGAATCCAGATATTGATTAGATTTTTTTGAAACAGTTTGAAGTTTTGCGCTCTGTCTGAAGGTTTTAAATGCTTCCGCTTCTAAGTTAAGCCCTAAAGGGCTTATAGTATTCTTTCACAGTATGTTACAGATGCCCAAAGGAATTTTTCAAATTAGGTTACTTCTTCTGCGAACTAAATTCAATCTACTTAGTGACGGGTGGTAGCCAAAAAATGAGAATGACTATAAATCTTCCAGAATATGCGGCCATCGAAGATTACTCTCTTCAGAGAATTATTGTAATTTTTTTTCGTGTTTACTATGACATTTGCTGACAAAACGGCGTCGAAATAAGAGGCACTATGGGAGAACATTGTACAGTTCTACAAAATTTACGAAAATCTTGTGATTTTTTTTTCTGATTTCTTTATTTCAACAGGCTCCATTGAATCAAATTTACAGAACCAAGTTTTCAGATTTATGCTCAGCATTTATCTTAGAACATAAATTATGGGGATGGAACCGATTACACGCGGCCGTCTCGAGGTTAAAAGGAACAACAGTTGAATCAAGTGGCGAACCAGCCCATGAGGCTAAAAGCCACTCTAATAAAGATAAAAAAAAACAACAGTTGAATGCATGGAAGATGAGTAGGAATTAAAAATAGGGTTTACATAACACATTTATTTTAAATTTTGAATCGTCTAATTATAACTCATAATTTTATAACAATTGGTTTACTTTGTATATGAAAATTTTCGAGAAATAAGAAAGAAAAAAAAACTAAAACTAAACATAGATGTTAAACAAGCTACAATCTAAGGCTAATGTTAGTCAAAAACACATTCATAAGTTCCATAAACTCCGGATCAACGAAGAGCCAAAATATCACGAATCGGTACATTGGCTCTACCTAGAGCCTGAACGGAATCATCTGATCTGACTCCACGAGGCTCAGCACAAGAAAAAATAACGCGATCTGCGTCCTGGTAGCCTTGTCAACATTCACAGAGATTGATGTCGGTCAGCCCAACTCGGTATAAATGAGCTTTCAAAAAATAATGATTGGACATAAGGCGAGACATCACACGAATGAAGTCTCGACCCACATCCATCCCCCTAAACCAAGATTTCTTCGACACCTATGGGGTGATAGAATATTGCCACCGCCCCAAATCTCCTATACTGCCAGCTGACTAGTGACTGTTGACGAACAATTAAAAAAAAATCATCAAAGGCGATTAGTCGATCGTAAATATCGCCTTTCATAGCGCTCATCTTTGCAAACGAGTCCGCTTTCTCATAGCCCAGAATCGAACAATAAGATGGGACCTAAACAATGTGATGATAAAATAACGCGAGAAATGCACTTAGAAGCTAATGTATTTTCATGAGCAAATACGAGGAGTGCTTTACCGGCCTTGTGAGGCGAATACCTTATATAGAACTAAGAGTATCCGTGAAAATGAAGTACTTATTCGGTGTAATTCATTGACATACACGGAACGAGGACCTTGAAGTTTACGATTGGCGCAACAAATGTCATTGTATATACCAAAACCTGCTGACTCCTCTATCAATGATCCGTCAGTGGAGCACGATATAGTTGAATCAACTGGCCAAACTTTGCAGCAAATATTACCGGAGCAAACATAGGACGATGATGCTCTGGGATTTATATAAATCAAAGTTACTGAACTGCCGATGTCAGAGAAGCAAACACGATTGGGAATATTCAACGAAGGGCTGACAGCCTGTGTTATGTACCACTGGTACAAGGTCATGAAGCGAGTTTGAGGATTTAACTCAAGGAGCTTCTCAATGTTTTCGGTTACCTGAGGGTTCATGACTTCACATTAGGCGAGGAGCTGGAGAGGCAATGCTGAAAACCGATCCGAGAGTGGCAACATGCCAGCCAGCACTTCAAGACACATGCTATAAGTCGAATGCATGCAACCTAACGCGATACGAAGACACCTATAGTGAAGACTTTCCAGTTCGATGAACTGCGACCGGGCCGCCTTCTGAAAACAAAAACTACCGTATTCTATGACCGATAAAATCGTTGTCCGGTACAACGTTAGAAGATCTTGCGGATGTGCTCCCCACCAGGTTCCGGTAATTGTGCAGAGAAAGCGGATCCTTTGCTGGCTCTATCGCTTCAGATACTCAATGTGGGATCTCCAGGTGCACTTTGAATTGAACCAGACCCCAAGATATTTAAATGACATAGAATGAGTTATCGGTGTGCCTCAAATTTGAAGCTTCGGTTGTGCTGGGTTATGCTTCCTTGAAAAAACTACCAACTCAGTTTTCTCCGTAGAGAATTCGATACCTAGCTCTAGAGCCCAAGTAGACAAATTGTCTAAGGTATCCTGTAAGGCTCTTTGCAGATCGACCCCATTGGGTCCCGTGACAGACACTACGCCGTCATCTGTACATTGTATCAACGTACAGCTGTCATCTAGATATCTGTCAATGTCTTTGACATAAACATTATACAAAAAAGGGCTTAAACAGGATTCCTAGGGAGACCCATGTAGCTAAATTGTGAAGCTATAGAGGATCCATGAGAAAAGCTCATATGTTTCTCTGACAGCAAATTGCACAAAAAATTATTCATCAATTGTGAAAAGCCACAAGCGTTGAGTTTAACTGAAAGAACTTCAACAGACATTGAATCAAAATCACCCTCTTTTTTTATTCTTTTATTATCGAGATTTTCAGCCCTGGACTGGTTCATCTCTCGCAAAATCCCCCTTGATTTCCAGAATACGGATGCCTTTTGCTCTTCTTATTTTTTAGCAAAAGCTAACTGAATATCCGTGGAAAGCAACGTGAGACAGTCGTTCGTTCCTTTACCCCTACGGAAACCATATTGAGTATCTGAAAGCAGGTTGTTCGTCTCAACCCATTTGTCCAGACGGAAGAGGATCATTTTCTCCAACAACTTTCGAATACAAGATAACATCGCGATGGGTCGATAGGAGTTGTGGTCGGTTTACCAGGTTTTTGAATGGCAATTACTCTCACCCGTCCCCAATCATCCGGTACAATGTTTAGTTCAAGAACCTGATTAAACAAGTTCAACATGCGCCTCTTAGCGACGTCTGGGAGGTTCTGGAGCAAGTTGAACTTGATCCTATCAGCCCCTGGAGCCGTATTGTCATTGAAAAGGGTTGTCAGATCTCATCTATCGGATTTTTGGTTTCGTGAAGAATCATCCGTGCCGGCACAGAATCTGGACAAACTTTTCGTCCAAACTCGAGGATCCATTGGTCCGAGTACTCCTCGCTCTCGTTGTTCGTAGCTCGGTTACGCAATCTTCGCGCCTTGTTGCAAAGTGTGTTCATCAACATTTCGCGCGATAGCCCGTTCACGAATGTTCGCCAGTAACCGCGTTTCTTAAGTTCGCGTTCGAGAGCCGTGTATTCTTCGAAGTGCTCAGGTGTTCCACGTCTACGGAAAACTTTAAACGCGTCGGACTTTTTACGGTAAACCTCGGTGCATTGCTGATCCCACCATGGAGAAGGAGGTTTCCTGCGAAATGACGTTCCTGGAACTGATCGAGTTTGAGCTTGAAAAGCGCTGCCTAAGATCAGGTTGGAGAGGAAGTTGTATTCCTCCAGCGGTGGAAGCTCTTCTACCGTCGTTACGGCTTCATTTACTGCTGTCGTGAGCTTTGTCCAATCGATGTAACGGGTAAGATCACACGCAACGTTGATGGATTCCGATGGATTGAACCAGGTGGCAATCGAAATTTTTATGGGAAAGTGATCACTACCGTGGGGATGACAATGTATTCGAACTAAGTGTGAGGTTAACTAACGATTTATTATTCTTCAAATGACTCAGAAATCTGATTCTTTCAAATGTAAACATAATTCTACACGTTTGTTTCTTTTTCAAGTTCTGAAGCGATGCTCTATTCTCGATGATTTATTTAAGGGCGTTTGTATTTTTCGTAACATAACAGAATATTGATCAATAAATCTGAAAACGTTTAAAAAATACATTTACGTTTTTATTAAAAATAATGGACAGAAATTGTTAATTTTTCATGGGTTTGGGTTCTAGCTTTTTTTATCGCAGTCCGAAAAAAGTCAAGTTTTTTTTAACGCAAACGTTATTTGAACGCGATTTTCAGATCATTGAAATGCTCTTTATTTTGATCACTATAGCGTTTATAGCGATATCCATTAAAAAAAAAAAGCTATCCTCGCATTTTTTTAAACATTGGTATTATTTTACTTTTTTTTAACGCAATTTACCATATTCGAAAGATTTATAAACTTTATGCTACTGCAACTCTGTAGAAATAATGTCCACGAGAAAAATAGGCCCCACCCTTTGCGCTTTTTGAAATTGGGGTACATGGCCAAACAAAACGATTCCATATTTGTTTCTAAAGAGAGATTTTTATGCTCTATTGAAACATGTTGTTCTACTTGGGCATTAATCAAGACTATACATCCTTCTAAAATGGCGTTAAAAAAAACGTTCCAACTGGAATTTTTACACTTACGAACTAAAAACTTTTCTCTCTCTGAGTAACCGAAAAACTATGATATCTGGTGGCTGTGAAAAGATGACTTAATGAAGTTTGTAAAAAATTTCGCTAATTTTCAAAAAGGATGACTAATCTAGGTCTCTTTGATAGTTGAAGGGTTTTCAATACAAGTTCAGGCAACACATATAAGAATTTTAAAAGGTTTCAGAGATTTTTAATACATCAAACTCTCGTATACATTCTTAAAGTTGAAAAAAAAACATAAATAATGAGAATATGATTTCTATTGTGCAATACTATTCTCATAAAGTCAGTTCTCATAGTTCAGAATTTTCTCTGTGCATACATGTCTGTATATCTGGCCACCCTGGTTAACATCTGATATCGCTGTCAATGTTTTACTGTTAATGTACTACAGGGATGCCATATTCGCAGACATGTCTGTAAATTTACAGACTTTTCATTTTTGTTGCAGACTTTGTTAACGATGCAGACATTAAGCAGACATTTTATTTATGTTGCAGACTTTTACAGACACTTGAAATATTTTTAAAACTTAAAATAAAGGTATTCTCTGAAGTTCGGATTCAAACGAAGATCTACCGATAAACGAACAGTATAGAAGATATGGTAGGAAGCTTTGTTGAAATGTTCTTAAATATCGTATGTATCATCTAAAGTAGAAATCCAAGAAAAGAACGAATGTTTTGGGCCACTTGGAAACACAATAGGCCCGGAGATAAGTATTGTATAGGCCTATTACGAGGGTAACATGGAGTCCCTACTTATGGTAGTGTACAATCCCATGCGAATAATTACTGTTAAAGCGCTGATAATATTGGTCCTTTGCCTTTAAGTCTCAACGAAAATCAAGGTTCACAACAATACAAATCATATTTGAGAAATTTGACGTAAAAAATGGGTTGCTGAGTATTTTAACCAATAAGCATTCAACTATATCTATCAACTAAACCATAAATACAAACCGTAACCGCGATACACTATATTTAAAATGAAAGATATATCAAATATGGTATGGTTTTCAAATAGTTTAATCTCGTTTTCAGAATATCACCTTTACATCAACAAATATTGTTAATGTATGCCATATGGCCATTGAAAAGTTTTTTTTATTGTCTGCACTCGGACTGGATTACATACCATTACTTTTGTGATCCTAACATTTGCTTAAAGCCCAGTCAGTTGCCACCCAGAGACAGAACAACATTGAAAGTTATGAACTATTGAAATAAATCTTAAAACTCTAACTTTTTTTTCCAAGGTGCAGGCTTTTATAACTACTAATAAACGCATAATTGCAGTACATTTGCATTTGGAATTTGAAATACTCTTACCCTAGATTCAGGAGTATAGAATGAACGACCAGTACTCATCCTGGAATTTAGAAGAAGACTTCAGAGTTTCGAATATAATTTCTAGAAGTTCAGAAAGAGACCTTAAAACAAATCCCGATGGTCGGGTAGAAACTTCTCAGAACTATTGGGAGCAAACAGTTCAAGTAAGAAAAACCTCAAAAAAGTCAGGACCAAACATTACCGAAGTTCAAGATCAAACTTACCAGAATTTCAACACAGAACTTCCCTAAGAATCAGGAGAGGACTTATCTGAGCTTCAGTAAGAAGTGGAGTTCTTTGAAGTTTGGAACTTTTCAAAGGTTTTGGAGTTCTTCCCAGATATTCAAAATTGATCATCCCAGAAGTTCTGAAAAAAAATTTCCCCGAATTTCGGACGGGAACTAACCAGGAAGGGCAGTACCTATAATTTCTCAAAATATAAGGAAAAAAAATCTTCAGGACGATGCGGCATAGAAGTTGAGGAAAGAACTTCTCTGAAGTTTGGGAAATTGCTTCCAAGAAGTTCCGGAAGAAACATCTCAAAGGGTTAGTTGGAACTTCCCAGAAGTGCTAGGCAACTTTTCCAAAGCTCAAAGGAGATAACTTTAAAATTTCAGAATAAGGATGTCTCAAAATTCCTTAGAGAGAACAGAATGAAACTTTCCAGGAGCATTGGAAGTGCTTTCTTTCAATTTGAGCACAAATAGCCCAATAGTTCCGGAACAAACTACCCCAAAGTTCTGGAGAAAACTTCCCAAAAGTTCAGAAAAGGACTTCTCAGAAGTCCAGGAAGAAACATCAAGAACAAATTTAAGGGAATTTTCCTAAAAGTTTTGGAAACGGCTTTCCCAAAGTTTCAATAAAATTTTCCTCGCAGTTCAGGATGAGACCAATCAGAAGTTTGGAAAGAATAAGCTCCGGAAAAAACTTTCCCGAATTTCAGGAAAAAACTTATCAGAGAGGGCTCCACCTGTGGTATCAAGAAGGAATTTTCAAAAAATCTGTAAAGAACTCTCCGGAAGTTCACAAGAGGACTTCTTAGAAGTTCCGAAGAGACCAAAAGTTGGAACTACCCAGATAAGTTAGAGAACTTCCCTAAAGTTCCAAATCGAACATTCCAGCATTTCAGAATGAAAACTTCTTGAAGTTCAGGAAATCCCAGAAGTTCAGCTAGATACTTTTGATAAAATCAGGAAGAAACTTTCCAGAAGTATAGGAGGCGATTTCTAGTAGTTCAAGCAGAAATGTCTCAGAAATTCAGGAGGATACTTCCCCAAAGTTCAGGAGAATATTCCCCTGAAGTTCAGAAGAGAACATCTCGGAAGTTCAAAAGAGACCTTACCAAATGTTTCTGGAAGGTAAGGTTGGGTTCTTAGATGTGAAATTCGAAGAAAATAAGGAGTGACTGCCAAGAAGTTCATGAGGAATTTTGCTTGAAGTTCAGGAGGAAGCTCCCCAGAACTTCAGAAGCAGAAGATCAGGAGAGAGCTTCCCTTTCAAGAGATTCAAGAGATAATCACTGACTAACCGAAGAAGCAGTCTATACAAAAATCATTCGTATGACCATAATGATATTCATCGCTCATAAACATACCATATTGAAATATGGTACACACCATCTGCCCAACAGTTCGCATCATACTATGAGAACATACACTCATGCAGGAATAAATATTCCTTATCTTCCATCTCACTTCGTTTGGAAGATTTGATCAGTAAGAACATTTCCCTGAAGTTAAGCTAAGAAGTATAAAAAATTCGAGAAACGAATCAATATATCCACGAGGTTTTAGAGAATGGTTCCAAAGTTCAGAGAATATATATAGATAGAAATAAATTGTTGTCTGCCTGTCTGAACCTAATAGACTCGAAAAGTACTGAGCCGATCAGCGTGAAATTTTATATGGACGGGTTTTTGGGGCTGGGAAGATTTTTATAATAGTAAGAGACCCCATACAAATGCAACACAAAAGTATAAATCGAAAATGACAGCCCACTGTCATTCATTTTTAGTGTCATTTTACTAATGAAACAACGAAAAATTGAATTCAACTGTATAATTTATGTAACGGTAAATTTACTCTGTTATTGATTGTAATTCAATGGTTATTGTTGAACCAAAAAAAAAATCATTTGGATTTATCAAATGAAAACAAAATTTTGATTATAAAATACAAAACTGGAAAGAACGTTACAGGAAATTTTTTTTTAGAAAATTGTGTGCGAAATATCCAAATGCTGAAAAATGCTAAAATATTCACATAATCACACATTTAGCGTAAATGACATAACTCGCTCTCTTATTCGTCTTTTCGTAGAAGAAGTCTAATTTTGTAAAAAAAAATTGCAGACTTTTATAGACATTCCCAGACATTTCAAATTTTCATCACAGACATTTGAAAAAGATATCTGACATCCCTGATGTACTATGGCAGACAGTGCATAGGTGGCAGGATAAAATC
Source organism: Aedes japonicus (assembly GCA_034211315.2). Lineage (NCBI taxonomy): Eukaryota > Metazoa > Arthropoda > Insecta > Diptera > Culicidae > Aedes > Aedes japonicus. The sequence goes on along the minus strand of JASCZW010016713.1, from coordinate 2,970 downwards.
GCATAAGCTAGCCATGAAAACTTTCTAATTTAACCAGAAATGAGAAGAAAGATTAGAATTTTCCATTTAATTCCAACTACCTGTATTCCTTATCTTGACAGATACGCGTATTTTATTTCGTCTACAATGTGCAGACTTCTTCAATACTAATACTCGACTGTCTTTGAACCTTGGTGCCAAGGTTCCCTTTGTTTGACCTACCTATATTTTGTTGCAGTGTTTACACTTGATTCTGTATACGCCTGCTCTGCCTAATATGTCTACTGAATCTTTGGTGGAGCCTAACAAAGATGCCAATTGATTGTGCCTTCTAGAGAAAACTAAGTCCAAACAGAATTCCTCAAGTCGTGGTTTCAGCTTTTACGTGATGTCTTTATCGAAGGGGACGGATACACGTTCTCAGGTGCCTCAGGTGAATCGAAGAGGCTGTTTGTGTTTACATGAAGATGTTTTTCTTTTGTTGATGATCACTTGAATTGTCCTCTTTTCGTGCGGCCATTGAGTCTGGCAGTTTCGAAGATATGTACTAATTTTTTGGCTTTTCCAGTTTTATTGAGAGGAAGGGTCAACATGCGGTGGATCAGTGTGGTGGAAAGTAGTTACCTGGTGCTGAGAAAGAGTGGTTTAAATATCGTGAGGATGACTCTTTGGATGATTGTGGGTTTTCTGAAGATTTCAAACACTAAAAGAGATGGTGACAATGATTCTCGCACTACTGGAAGGTCGAGGAATGCATGTTTACCATCCTTTTCTATTTCGTGGGTGAGCTTAATGTCTTTGTGGAGATTGTTGATTTCTTGAAGAATTAAGGGGAGATCATCTTGTTTCATTAACGAGTTGGAAGTAATCCCTTCGCTTTTAAGATATTTTCTAGATTCGTCATAAACAGTTCACAAAGGAATGGGAATAGAGGGTTTCCCATGGTGCTTCTTGAAGTTGTTATTCTATAAACACCTTTGAAAGTGAAGTATATCTCTTCCATGCAAAGTCGAGTCATCTCCTTGTTTTAAAAGCCAATCTTCTAGAAGGTTAATTGCGTCCTAGATCAGTTCGATAGAAAAAGGGCCGGGATGTCGAAAGCTACCATTACTTCATTATCATTTATATGACCTGATGACTCGTAGCTGTTGTTAAAATTTTTGCAGAGTTGCGAACTGAGCTTTTTGGAAATTGCTCGTAGATACCTTCAAATTCTCACAGATGAAACAATCTCCTCATTTCGTTTCCGGTTTGATGACTTTTGGGAGGCCTTTAATTCTGGAAGGATGGGGTTTGTCTGCAAAGACCTATTGCATCTCTCTAGTACTGCTCTTCACTCCTTTAGTGCTTCTATTTTATTTAACGCAGCAATGACATATAACATATTTAAAAATTTCAAAGAAATAATTAACATTAAGTCCTCAGGATTCGCCGGAGGCAGGAGGTTCGATTCCTGATACTGGTCGGAGAAATATTTCGGAATGGAAATTTCTCGTCTCCTGGGCGTAGAGTTGCTTTGTGCTAGTCGCATTGTGCTTTAAATTATCAACTGTAAAGGCTTCAGAATTTTAAGTTGAGAGCAGACGATAGTTCGAGCAGAAGAAGAAGTCAATTACAAAAACATTCTTGAATTCTTCTCGGAAACCAAACTTTAACTTTGAAAACTTCTTCAAGATGAAGGAATAACCATTGTTTCGATAAAATTGCAGAACTAACATTGAGTTGTGGAAAACAAGCAGAACGAAAGGCAAAAGTTTCATTGCCCTCAACAAACAGTAGATAATTTCTTTTTTTCCATCTCATCGTAATAGAAAAAAAAGTTGCACAATAATGTATAATGCATAATGGTAGCACAGCTGATTACAATCAGAATTCATCGAATTTAATTAATTCCAGTGCTAGCAACCGACTGGAGGGGCTGTGCGACAAATACAATCACTCTTCCATCATTCATCTCCACCAGCAGCTAGCAGTGCTGTCTCCTTATTACTGTCCCATTGATTGGCGGGATAAACGCCAGTAAATATCCATCCCAGTGCCATTCGCATCGAATTAACAATGTAAGCATCCGGTCGGTTCGTTCTCACTTCCCAGGGCCCTGTTCGTGCAGATCCTCGTTGAGTTCTGAACTATTGGAAAGTTTAATTTTTTAATTAAAAGTTCTGATTTCTTGGGTTCTGTATTGCTTTGTGTATGCTACCTTTCCCTTGCGGGGAAAAAGGAAGTGATGGGTGGAGTGGGAGCTAGATGTGATGGAAATGGGGAATTTGAGCTGAATTGCAACGGAAGAGTTTGGAAATTGTATTTTTGTCGTTTTGTTTGGCCAGACAGAGAATCTGCGTCACGTTAGATTGTTGTTGTTATTATGTTTATCAGAGCTTAAAAGAGATCTGGTAAAAATGTACTCGAGGTTTTGATGTTTGAGGGAGAAATCAGAGAAACCGCACGAGAATGATTTCAATGGCATATCCTAGAGTTTTTGCCGGTATTTTCAGTGAGGACTATTGTGGCTGTGTATTTTCAACTTTTGTCTAAGAGCCACTGATGTCGCAAAACTTCAAAACCATTAGCATTCCCATCGATTTTTTACTTCCTAAGATATTGGGGTCAGTTCTCAGCCCATGGCATAACTTCAATGTACGCTATTCTTTTGATTTTTCAACCAATCGGCTGAAACTTTGTGACTTTTAATATTTATAGTTTAAGATGTACATACTCTAATTGTTATGTTTTGTATTCTCGTCCTTTGATTGTTATCACATTTATTCAGTTCCATTGTGCACCAGAGGTGGTGCTGCAGCTCTATCTTTGCTAAATAGTGCTTTTCTCAGATAGTTACAAGTCTTCGGAAGAAGTAGCCTGGAACATAAGAAGTGTTCATTTCACATTATCATATTAGTTCCACTATGTGTTGCCTTGCGCAGAATTGCTCCTGCAAGTCAATCTTTGTCAGCCAAACTCTAGCGAGATTTATGTCTCCTTAATACGGCA